>JAQFYC010001406.1:0-34909 GCA_034694165.1 Tomocerus mixtus | reverse complement strand
AACTTAGACATGCATGGCTTAATCTTTGAGACAAGCATATGACTACTGGCAGGATCAACCAGGTAGCTATGAATTTTGTGGATAAATTCATAACAATACATAGAAAGTGTTTCAACACGTTTACTGTGCTCACGGAACAATAGTAGCTCATTTCGCACAAATGTACGTATATACTATGCCACATTCGTTACATATAAACACCGTGTAGTCAATCTCTCCATGTACTATTACACACAATTTCCTTTCAGAATTTGTGCTTTTATTGTTGTATTTACACTAGAAGCTAGCATAACATTATCTTTTGCACAAACCAACTCGAGCCTTTTGTATAGACTTTCACTTGGTTCAACATGTTTACTTGCTTGGTTCTTTACAAAGGAACAGTATCAAAGTCAATGTCTCAATAGTACCGCAGCACATAAAGACGTGGCTGTGATGCCATAAATATCTGTAACAGACAAAGCAACGCAGCAGATCATTTTCAACTGTAGATGCACATTACGTTACATATTTACAGCTTTTCGATCTTCCACTACGAGATTATCTGTCTATTTTTCTCAAGCTTTACTTACATAACATTCATTACTGAATGGAAGTGTAAAACTTAAATATAGTGTGTATCATTTTATGTAACATTTTACACACTTGTAAACTAAAGCTCACGTATACAACCCAGAATGACAAGTTTTATACGGAACATTCAGTTTAATTAATAATTTTCAAAAATTGATAAAGGGTCCCCCTCATTTTGCCCAATAGCAATACATACGGGGTTCCACACACAATTTTTGTATTTTACGTAATCGCGTTGTTTACGTTTGCGAGAACATTTTCCATAAAATAGCGTAATGCTCCGCTACCAGTTCGAAAACTTGCTTATATTTACGAACTTTTATGCCTGCTTTTCATTTTAGGAGCAAGCTCCTTTGGATTTCATGCAAGAATCTTCGTACTGAACATCAACGAACTCCAGTATACAATATTCTATGTACATTTTGCTCGCTACACACAACACTGATTCTTACACTAGGACTGGATGGCTACGTCTACTGGATCACCATAGCGCTCTTACGAAATTTTTGCTATGGCTATTCGACCCCTGTTCGACTTCACCTTCCTTTCCATGAATATACCATCTCATTTATTGGCACCACGTGCTAAAAATGTAGACCACCCAATTCGTCATTCAATTTTACCCGGGTATAGAGCTCACCCACAGAGTTGATTAAATTTTGGGTTGCCCACGCAATATTTTCTTTAGCCAAGTAAATGGCCAGCTGATAATAGCCAAACCACCGGAGTTGTAATAAAATCTCGGTGTGCGTTCAGCATCTATTTAATGCACATAGGAACCTTGCACGACGAAATTATATAGCATTTTAGTATATGTTGCACGTAGGATCGCTTTCGCCTATGTAGAGTTACACTGTTAATACCACCTACTAGGTGTAAAGAACTGCGAAGCTAGTAAGATCTCTTGTGGGAGGTCCGTATATAAGATTGAATCCATGAACGCAACTTGAACGTAGCAGGCAACGAAAGCTATGAACACTATGCAAGATTCGGTAGGTAATCCCGAGTGAAGGAAATACAGGAGGAGTTACATCTCCTTCGTTTGGAGCGATGCTTGAAAATTTGCGCAATTCTATGCTATATGTTCTATAATTCTGTGTGGCAAAAGTGTATGTTACGTTGGTGGTCCGTTACAGACTTGAAAGTTTGTAGAGTCATTTTGCATTATATGTACATTGCTGTTATCTTTTGTAAGATACGTATGCGTATGTGTACTTAACCCTGAGTACACATAAAATCCAAAAGTAAGTTGGGTACAGCCAGTAGTAATAAAGTGAATGTTACGTACAACATTTGTTTATTACTGGGACTCCTCAGCCAGAGTTGTAAAGCTAAGTTTAGCTTAACTTAAATTGTAGTAAAATAGCCACAAAGTGTAATAAGTAAGCCTAATTTAAAGTATCAGAACACTTTTACGGAGGTAATTTCCTAGTTGTATTTGTCTGCTCCATCCATAAAATGCAGCCTTATGTAGGCAATATATAATTAAATGCGCCCATTTTTACGTAAAGAGTCCAAGTCACAAGTATATCATAAGGGCTTGTATGTATGTGTAACAACTTAAGTATTTATGTGGGGTTCATCATGCATACTTGCAAACCTAACTGAAGTCACGTCACGTCTACGTAGGTTACGCTCAAGAGCTAGCTTTACGCACTCACTTATCTAGGTAGCTCATTTGTAAATAGAGTCAATCAACAGGGTCTTCTTTTCCCTATGGCATGCATGTATACTCAACAGGGTCTATTACATAATCCATGTCTCATAAGTACAAAAAGCCCGTTTACTCAAGGCACCTCGTACGTACAAGTTTCTTTTATTATTTTTATATTTTTCTCTATTTTTCTCATAAGGCCTGGTACCATTTAAATACTCAAAAGGCATATTTTTATATTATTTTCCCATAAGGCATGTATGCATAAGTTAAGCATCTCATCTAGCTTTGGCTGTTAACTATTACAAGGCTATGTAGGTTGGTTACACTACAAAGCTAGCTAGTGAATAGAGTCAAATTGTGTAACCTACACTGTATTAGTATGAGGAGGCTAATAATACATATCTCATAAGCGAGCAACTCATAGGCTCGTTTACTCATAGGCACCTCATAGGCACGTACCCCTTAAATTGCGAGGATTTCACAAGTACACGCATAATATGCATAGTATAATACATTAGTACATTTACATAGATATTCATGTATTGAGTACATGTATTAAGCCTGATTCCTATTATATGCACCGAACAATACATAAAGCCCAGTTTCTTGTATTCATCTCATAATTAAGTCCATATTACCCGATTCCTTGTATTCGTCTAATAAGTATGTTCATAATACCCAGCTTCTTATATGCCTCATAAGTATAGGCACAAAGCCCGGTTACTTGTATGCACCAAATAAGTACATCCGTAAAGCCCGGATCCTTATAAGCACATCTTTACTGCATTCGTAAAGCTCGGTTTCTTGTATGCACCTACACAAATCCCGGTTACTTATACGCATATCGTATCCTACATGCAAAGTGCGTACGTAAACCCCAACGTATGCAATAGTATTAGTCGGCTAAACTGGAATAACCGCATCGAGCTTTCTAACCGCAATTCGCTCTTGAGCGTAAAACCTACGAAGCTATGTAATAGTATCAGTCGGCTAAAACCCAGAATAACCGCATCGAGCTTTACTTTAGGTTTTACACTCAAAAGCTTTTTGCGGGTAAAAAGCCGGATGCGGTTATTCCAGGCTAGTCGACTATAATACAAAAGATTTTACGCTCAAAAGCTAGCTACGCTGATTGCAGTGTAGCCGACACTGATACTGTAACATAGCTACGTAGGTTTTACGAGAAAGCTCGATGCGGTTATTCCAGGTTAGCCGACTGATACTACTCTAGCTGCGGTTAAAAAGCTCTCTTAGCTGACTAACATTATTACAGAGCTTTGCGCTCAAAAGCTAGCTGCGGTTAAAAAGCTCTCTTAGCTGACTGATACTATTACAGAGCTTTACGCTCAAAAGCTAGCTACGCTTTATTACAGTGTAGTCGACTGATGCTATTTCACGTCTATGTAGATTTTACGCTGAAAAGCTAGTGGCGGTTAAAAAGCTTCGATGCGGTTATTCCAGGTTTGCCGACCGATACTACTCTAGCTGCAGTTAAAAAGCTCTCGACTGATACTATTACAGAGCTAGGTAGGTTTTACGCTCAAAAGCTAGCTACGCTTATTACAGTGTAGTCGACTGATGCTATTTCACATCTCGTAAAAGCAATTTACGGTTAGAAAGCTCGATGCTGTTATTCCAGTTTAGCCGACTAATACTATTGCATACATTGGGGTTTACGTACGCAATTTGCATTTACGATACGATACGCGTATAAGTAACCAGGATTTGTGTAGTTGCATACAAAAAACTGAGATTTACGAAAGCAGTAACGATGTGTTTATAAGGATCCGGGCTTTACGGATGTACTTATTAGATGAACAAAAAACAAGTCTTTATGCATGTACTTATTTGGTGCATACAGATACAAGGAACCGGGCTTTATGTCCATACTATGAGGCATATAAGAAGCCGGGCATTGTGAACGTACTTATTAGATGAATACAAGGAACCGGGTAATATGGACTTAATTATGAGATGAATACAAGAAACCAATTAAGCTTTACTGTTTACTTATGAGGTTCATCTACGGTTTATGTGTGTAATTATGAGGTGCATAAAAGTAACCGGGCTTAATGCATGTACTTATGAGGTGCATAAAAGTAACCGGGCTTAATGCTTGTACTTGTGAGGTGCTAATAAGTAAACGGGCTTGATGCATATGTATTCATGGTTTCATATAAATGAACTGGCCTGATGCATGTACTTATGATGAGATGCATAAACGTAAGCGGGCTTATTGTATGTATGTACTAATAAAATGCTTATATATAAGCAACCGGGCTTTATACATGTACTTATATAATTATGGGATGCATAATGCATATAACTATGTATAATCGGGTTTTATGTGCGTGCAAATGAGATGCACAATTAAGTAATATAGTGCTTTATGTACAATACTGTACGTTATGTACTAATGAGACTCATAAAAATGTTTCATGCATAAAGCCCAGTTACTTATATGCATATCATATAAGTGCATGCATAATGCCAGGTCAAGTATATATATGCAACAAAAAATTATACTTACATAAGGCCCGGTTCCTCACATGCTTCCCATAAACTACTTAACCTACTCATAAGGCCAGTTTAGTTACTTGAATTAATTATGCTTTTATTACAATATAAATTACACGCATCATATCATGTAATAAATGAGTTTATTTATTTACTGTGTATAAAGGTTAAAATAATTTTGCATTTGATTTAACAATTTCAGTATTTTTTTGTAACAAGGCCTTATATAATAATCCGCATAACAAAACAGTTATGCTACCAACTTAATTGTATGCATATAATTATGCAAGGGCTCCTGTCGCTTTGTAATGTATGTAAATCTTTACTACAATACTAATATAAGATACGGTTAAAGAGCAGAGAGTGCAAAGTACACAAACATATGAAACACTGCTTACCGCGAAGCTCAATCCCGAAGGACAAATGTTGGAATCATTGCAGTGTTTATCTATTGTAACAAGAATGTAGATCAAACTATTACACTCTGCTGCCTCACCGTTTACATACGTGAAACACTGCCTGTGAGTAAATCAAGTGTTTCCCGAGTCCAGCATAAGTTGCATTACGTGCCATACCAACATACACCGCACAGTATACAATAAGTTAACAAATTATTATTATGCAATAATAATCTGTGGAAGCTACATAGATAGATTATTCGATTATACTCTGATACTCTCTATCCGTCAATCTAATATTATATATTTCATATAGTTCACTAACGTCCTTAAATATTATTGCACATTCTCGACTTTTTGGAATCCCCGTTAATTGCTCTATCCGGGTGATAAATTCAATATTCGAAATTTTGTTTGTTTCTTAAAGTGAAAATTTCTCGCTTGTTTACACGATATTTTAATAATACCCCATGGGGAACCAATTCGAAGAGAGGTATTAATTCGATAAATATGTTGCAAACATTATTGTTTGTTGGTAAATAGAAAAATGGCCCACCTTCGCACATACGTATAATCATGTACACACCTTGGTATGCACATAAAGATAAAGCTACTTCATTGTAGTTGCATGACTGTCATTGCCGTAATGTGAAATTTGTGAAATCTTTAAGTAATTTTGTGTATTTATTTACTACTTAAATTAATAGTATTGTTAATTACAGTCATACTACTGAAACTAGTTAAATACATTAACATAGAATACATGCAGTAGAGTAGTTGGGTTAAGATAGTTAGTATAGGAGCAGAGTATATATAGCGAGCTTTATAAATTACATAATTACAATACATATACACATGTGAATGCTAAATTATTTTTTGAAGAATTAGATTGTAGTTTCTTGGTACATATATTAGAGTTACTAGTAGACATAATAGAAGATACATTTATAGACATTAAATTATTTATAAAAAAAAGTATTCTATGCAGAAATATGTGGAAAATAAGATAAGAAAAAGATACCACTTACAGAAAATGTGATAGTTTTATACAAATAGGTGACTAACGACTAATGACTATATAAATGGAAGCGTATATTGGCATTTGGGTGAGATATATATAAAATTATAGTAAATGTTTACGGAATTAATAACTATAGGCAGTTGGATTTGTTTTTTAAAAGCAAATATACAACTCTGCACAATATACGTAGCCTAGACTAGATGTAGGGAGGCTTACGAAAAGATTAACATAAAACAGTATTAACAAGGACAAAGATTAAAAGAGTTGTACATATAAAAAAGAAGTCACAATTTAGAATATTTGGCTTTTTAAACTCAAGATATAATCAATAAAAAAGTATGGCTGGAAAATAAAAGTAAAGAATTGTAGGATACAATGAAAATGGAATAATGGAAAACATTAGATTGAAGGAAAGTTGTAAACTGGCTGGATTTATAAGAATTAACCCAGTTTTCCTGTAATCCATGAAATCCATTCAAGGTAAGCCGTGACACGGGTATAGATTACAGGTGTCTCATCTCCACAAACTCTATCTCCGAAAGAAACAATTCCTACTTGGACGAACCAATTGGATTCTTCGTCGCAAACATCCTCACCAATATCTTTAGCTAGTCCAATTGGTTTAGAACGAACACATTGATGATTTGACACACCTGCCTCGTTAGCTTTTCCGTCGTTTCCAGTCGGAGGCTCAAAGCTTGCAAATAATGGACTTCCAGAATCTCCCTATAGAGATAAATAAAAATTCGGTTAAGCAGGTTATTTTTTTAAACATTACAATAAATACAGTATTAATAAATATATTTTTATGCGATTTACATGACAAGGAGATTTGTATTCAATTTCAGTTTCTTCATCCGGATCTTCTTCATATTCGCTTTCAGTTGTAGATGCAGGTGAAGATGAGCTTGACACTTCAGTTTGTGTACAGATTAAGTTTCCCGTCACAAGTCCGAAAAATGTATCTTGGCACTCAACATTGGGAATGACGAATGCATTTGCTTGCGTCAAAACGGGAGTTACTCTTGTCTCGTTGTGAGCTAAATATAGAAATGAATTTAGCCAAACCGATTTGCAAAAATGTGTAACATTTTTATGTGAAGATGTAATAAATTGTTTCAAAGTATTGTTTGTGTACATCTACGGGATTCTCCCCATCCAAGAGTTTTCAGGTTCCAGGACGTGAATGAATTTGAAGCGATGTATTTACTGGGAAGATAAATTGGCTGCACGTATCCTGAAAGATAAAATAAGGATAAACCCACAATAAAATCAGTTAATGTGTTTTGGCGTAAATTATTTTCTGTATTTCTAAAGAATTTACCTGTAATATCGACTTTCTCGTGCAAACGAACAATGGCAATATCATGAGCTGCTGTATCGGCATCGTAATTCGGATGCTGGAACACATTTGTGCTTGTGTCTGGGAAATTGACAGTTCTCACTTGTCTCGCATAAAGATTTTCGTCATTATTTGACATATTGTGGACACCGAAGAACATGTCGATTTTCTCAGCCCTAGAAAATTTAATTTAGTAAAAGATTTTAATTACGTTACACTAACACCCTGCTCCTGCTGCTGTAGCTGTAGTATAGAGTATAAAGTAGAAAATGAGAAAATTGTATATAGTTTAGAAAATATTTACAATTCAACACAATGAGCAGATGTCAAAACGTGAAGTTCGTCAATTAGGGATCCGCCACAGAAATAATATTCGTCAATGAGTATGGCAACCATGAAAGGGTAATTGTGAGCAACAGCTTCAACTCCATTTACGATACGGACGTGAGTAGTGTTACCAATCTTGGTCACAATTTTGTCTGGCTTAGAAGGAAGTTTAGTAATTTTCCTTGTTGGGGGAGCCTCTGGGTTTGGAATGGGAAGATTATCACACACAGCAACCAAATCATTATTGAATGCGCTTCCCTGTTCGTTTTCTGCTGGATATGTATCCGATTTCCTAGCTGGCCGAACGACATAGGAAAGTTTGAACCCACGGAAGTTGAGCCAACGTGAGGAAACAAAACGAACTCCCATTTTTGTCCCGTTGGAAATGATTGTGAAGGGCATCTTGTGGTTTACATCTCCAGAAAATCTGTTAATTTAATAAATTGAATCGCAATTTTATTTAAAGTGAAGAATTCTATCAAGATATTTAGATAAGTTAAAAATGTAATTCAATACAGACCTTCTGTATTCGTCCCAAGTAGCATCTCTGGAAATCATTACGTAATCGATGTATGTTACTGTCCATGGCTGTGTTACGACATCAAAGAAGGTTACTTCCACAACGGTTCCCGGAACAGACTAGTAAATTCGTAGAGAAATAAATAAAATAAATCGCACACACAATTTTCGTATGGAATTTTTGCCATGATTCTACATACTTCAAATGTCCATTCACAACGCAAATTCGGAGTGTAGATTTCCGGGTAATTAGGGGTAGTGACCTGAAACAGCAAGAATCATCATAATTAAACCATAATACATATACAAGACTCGTCATTACTGGATGATAAAAATGTTTTTTACAGCCAATTATTCCCATTAACAATATATTAGCAATATTAATCGAAAATTGCAATGTGAAACTAAACTTAATGGTTAGATGAGCTTACTTGGCTATATGACCCGATAGTCAAATTTCCGAAATAGTCTCCACATTCTGGAAATGAAAAGAAAATAGTTAAATAGTATATTATTATTTAAATACGCCTAATACGAAACTTATACCCTTGATATTTACACGCTAATTAGTTTCTATACATTTACAATATTACAACCTACCTGGCGTGGGTTCAAATGGGGGATCATCAGGGTTCTTGATTCCAGTGGTAACATGTCCAGGATTGGGGATGTAGCGTTTTGCTAAGTTTTCAGCAAAAATGGCCTTGTTCTTTGCTTTCGAAAATCGGTCATACAATGACCCATTAACCTAGATCGAAAGTGGAGGTAAATTACTGAATGAGTTATATAAACCAGAACTGGATCAAAAATTGAAATGTCATTAATATGAAATGAACTATGAATAGTGTGACCTTGTATTGAAGGGAAATCGACTTACCGCAAATGCAGAGGCACTAAGCGTGCACAACAAAACAACCGTTGCAACTCTCATGACGACTTTTTGTGTTGATTTCAAACCTATGTTTGAAATCTAATTTAAGACTAATTCACAAAACAGAAATTTACAGGTCTTTATACAAATTCCCCAATGTAAAAAATATTACCTCCGACCTCCTGTTGATATCAATGTTGGAATAACAATCTTTAATCGTGTAATAATGGTGCGATCTACTTACATAAAACATATTCATGCACATAAATGGCCTAATTATAGCAGCGACTTTGTACATCCCATCTGTGTGACCTACTACTACCTACTATGATCCAATATGCATATAATATTGGCAAAATGACCTTAAGAGTTATTGTGCATATTAAGAAGGATACCTACTACAATTCTGGCGAATGGCAAAAAACAAGGTAGACATTACATGGTATTATGGTAGACACCTATCTGTGAATAAATTCTGATTACATTTGTCACCATATTTATGTGATGCAACAATTATCTCTTTTATTACTTTTACTATCATTTCTGATCGATTTATACGAATAATTTGTCTATTATTCAGAACAATGTCATAAATCAATATTTTGAATTTTCTTAGGTCAGGTCAATATTTTATTCAAAACTATTTTCAGTCAGCCAACACTTTAATATATGTAATAATATTTTTCCTTTGTAAAATAATCTACATAATATTTATCTGTAATCTGTAGTACCTATCTTGGAGTAGTCAATGTAATGTAAATAATGTTTAATAATATGTCCTAGGCACAAGGCCCTCGGAACCCACATGTGATTTTATTTTTCCGTTTTTCAGAAAAACCAACCAAGTTATCGATGCGCAATTTTAGCTGACAGAAAATGTTAAATGCTCATTTCATTGATAGCCTTAAATTCATATTGGGGTAAAATTAGTTAAATTAGAAGGATTTGCTTTGCTTACTAATAAGTTATAAGCCTAAAATTGCATGTACAGATATCATTGAAAAGATGCATCTTTGAAATCTCTAAAACTATTCCAAATAACATATTATTGAAAAATATGTTCGTTTACCTGTAAACATTGAAAGAAAACACAAGTGGGTCCCCATGCCTGGTGCAGGATAATATGACATATATATACAATATAGTATAGCATAGTTAGATAATTGCATTTGAAAAATGCACATTGACAATGACAATAGCAGTAACGCCCTTATCCGTATTGTATTGACAACAAAATCAGTATTTGAGGTCACTTTTTAAATCTCGGAACGACTAGTGTATTCGTGATGCCCGATTTCAATGATATGGACCATAGACTATTCCCGTTAGTGACTTGAAGGCTTGTGTCCATCAACATAAAAATTTCTCGTTGCTGAAGGCAATGTGAGTCTTAATCCGTCGTGCTCCTTTGCAAGGACTAATTGACATCCTGCAATATGCAATATAAATAGAATTCACTCATTCACTGTTTAACAGTTTTAACAATTTTTATTTTTTAACTTTATGTAAACAGATCGAAGAACTAACCTAGTCTGGAGTTGTCTTTTAAAAAGGGAGCAGCATCCAAAAGATCTTCTTCTGTTTCAGTAGCAGGCGGAAATTTATCTTCAAAATCGTAATCAACATAGACGTGACATGTCGTACAGGCGAGAGAGGCTTCACATGCTCCTAATACAGACAAATAAGATTTTAATTTAATTCACATTTAAAACTGAAATTCATAAGGTTATATTATTGGCTTGAAGTTTATCCTAGGTAGTTAGCAAGTAGTAAGTACCTATACAAAAGTTTGCTACTTAAATAAATACATTATTGTACACAAAGTCTTGATTTATTTCTTTAGATAAGTAAGTATCTTTTGAAGTTCTTATCAGATTTATAAAGAAATCTTACCTTCTACATCTAAGTCAAATCGTTTAGACAGGTACAGAACGTTGTCGCCTACCTTCCCCCTAACTTTCGTTTCCTTTCCATCTTTATTTATGATTGTCATCATCACTCTGTAAAATATAAACAAAATAAAAAACTGATTTAATTGCTTATTAAACAGAAGTTCAAACCAAATGATTACAATCCCACACAACTTACACATCTTCTTCTGAAACAGGGTCCTTCATTTCATATTCGCCATGCCGGTAAACTAACATGAAACAAAAATACACCAAAAGTTTTGCTAGCGCTCCCAATTTTTTAATTTATTTCGGTCCACAGATAATAAATATTATATGCCATATGCGGTAAATATTATATGATGGAATTTTTGAGTAAAAATATAATAACTTTAAAATTTTTGACTTACAAGGTGTTGTGTGAAATGATGCGGTTTGTGGAAGAATGACCGTCCGCTCTTTGTGAAAAAAGTTACTAGTCCGAGAATAAATCTGAAAAGTTCTAAGGGGCAAAGTATTATGAAGTTTGGACAAACATGACCTTATACTCATAGTGACTATTTGACATTAAGCCCCCGAAAGAAAAAAAATTGGACAAAGTTGTAACGAAGAAAATCGCAAATAAAGTGGATAAATGGCTAAATATGTTTTATGCAATTGCACTACAACTTTGACATTGGGAGATGTAGTGAAGGCGAAGGACTCCAAAAGAGGAACTCTAAAGCTTTTATGTTAAAAATGCCCACTTCCGTTTGGTTCCAAATAAAGTCCCGATTTTGTTTAAATTTTGTTATTGTTGGAATTGTTGCGAAATTGCAATGTTTTGCAGGTATTGACAAAATTATGCCGCAATATGTATTTGAATTTTCTCATGAGATAGTCTTGGTCCTCTGAATAGCCTTGATGTTTGCTGTTTCATCAATCTGCTATTTTGCCATGAATTTAATTTTTCAAATTATTATGTTGTTTTCCATTATGATCCTTAAAATCCTTATGAATGTCAAAATTAAAAAAGCGAGAAAATAAAATGATATAAAATAAACTCTTTCCATACTTATGACTTATATAAAAGAATTGAAAGTGCCCATAATAAGAAATTTTTAATGGAAAATTATCTTATTTCCGGTAAAAATATTACTCCCAGACAAAAAATGGAATATTAAAAATAGCAAACAGTGAAAACGTGCACAAAATATAAAGTAATATGAAAACGTCAATGCTAATTTATAGGACATATTTTTTCTATTTCTCTCTACATTTTGCTGTGTAGACCAGTCTTCCCACTGGCGTACGCAAGGGGGTTGTTTTGGGTGTTAAACAACACCCGAAGGGCACAAATTGTCCCGTTTTTGCGCTCCCAAATAATGAAAGTTGAGGTTCTGTCGAGAATACTTTCAGAAAACAACACCCGAACCGAAATCCTTTTCAGAAAACAACACCCGGATCGAAATCCTGCGTACGCCACTGATGTCTTCCCTTGCAAATGAAGTATCTTATAAAATAATAAAAATCTTAATATCGAATTTAAATATCCTTAAAATATGAATTTATATTCCCGAAACTTTAATTTTCTATTATTTGATTACTGCAAATAATTTAATAAATAAAATTTTGATGTTTCTGCATCTTTGGTTGCATTTTTGCATTGGGAATACCTTGCTGGAGTAATTGAAGAACTAAGTTCTGCGTAGCAGCCACTTTGCACTTCACCGCACGGATAACAAATTGTATTGCTTGCTGTAGGATACGTGAAATAGTGTAAAAATAAAAATAAATAGGTTTTTCTGGTTTTTCTGAGTTTTTCTGTAAGTAAACTCGTAATTTAAATGTTAATTCACTTCTCCATTCTCTGATTGAGTTAACCTTAGTGTATCTGTATAATATAGATTTTTGAAAGCTGGTAAGTGTAATTTTGAACAAGCGTGTAATGTACACAGTAGAAGAGGCACACTATTAAAATTAAAATGTCCAATAAATATTTACAACAATTTCATTTTGATATTTTCCGGTTTTTGTAGTGGAGGAAGAGGAACTTGGACTTTCAACTTTGGATTGGAGATTGGACTGGACTCTGGACAAAAGGAGGAGAACGCTGAACTGAATTTGTCACAATGTGGGGAGACACAATATTAATCTTGATAATTTCCATCATCACAGCATTTTTCGGAGAAGGTGTAACATGGCTTATGGTCTACCGAACGGAGAAATATCAAAAACTGAAATTGGAAGTGGAGCGTCAATGTAAAAAGTTAGAAAAGCGGAAGGAAACTACTGGAGAATCTATAATGGTGAAAAATCAGAAGAAAAAGCTGGAGAGAGAAGAGGAGAAGCTAAAGACAAACACTCGTGATCTTTCCTTAGTCAAAATGAAATCCATGTTTGCCATTGGACTGGCGTTTACGGCTCTGCTTAGTATTTTTAACTCGATTTTTGATGGAAGAATAGTAGCCAAATTGCCATTTACGCCAATTTCATTCTTGCAAAGTATTTCTCACAGAAACCTTCCAGGAAATGACTATACTGATTGCTCATTTATCTTTTTGTATATTCTGTGCACGATGGCCATAAGACAGGTAATTTTTAGCTAAAAATCTATTAAACTATTGAAAAAATTTCGAAACCCTAAGACAAACTTGATACTAGCAATGATTTAAATGATTTTAGCGAGGTAATTTACTGAATTCACAATATGCATTTCTAACTAGTGCAGTGTCTTTAAGACGTTTTCTGTCGCATCGCGATGCGATCGCAAGGAACTCCTCTTCTTAACGAGGTTCTTGGCTACAGTGTGCTATTTAAGGAGTTACTTTAGTTTCAAATGCTTTTTTTCAAAAATGCAATTCTTTACAAATAATGCATTTTGTAGTGAATATTAAACTTTACAATTTTAAGCGAGTGCTACAATTTTTTTAAATTTTACTATTTTTAACGAGCTTTTTTACAAATTATGTCCTTTTTTACTTTCAGAACGTCCAGAAGTTGCTCGGATTTGCTCCTTCCCGAGCTGTATCCAAACAGAGTGGAAATATGTTTGGCCCGCCACCAACAAAGTAAATTCGTCAATTTTCAACAATAACGAAGGATTTCAAAGTCTATTATTGATGTTACTGTTCAGACTTCAGAAAGTAGTGTCCTTAATTCACCCCAGTCATTTCATTTTAGCAGAGCAGCAAAGCAACCACAGAACTGTTTATTTCTATATAACATGTACGTGTCTTGTCATTGTCGTGAGCGTGTATAATGTATTTATTACTAAAATAATTGTAACAGCCTAAGTCTACCTGCCCGCCCTTTATATACTCCAACCAAAAATTACTTAGGTACTGTTACAGATTTGATAAAAAGTATTTAAAGTGTTTGCGATAGATGAGGGAGAAAAATGTCTTCATTTATAAGAATACTGATACTCATCTTCTAAAATGTGTATTTAGCACAGACCTTTATGCATTTATGTATTGTTGCTGTTTTCTCTTGGTGTTATAATAATAGACAATGAATAAATTGCGATACCAAACCAAATTAAAGACAAAATGTAGTTGGAATATTGTCATTTATAATAGTTCCGTAAAGTCACAATAGAAAATATTTATAATGTTAAGATGCCGAAACAATTTACAGTTTCTTTACGAATTGCATATTTTTAACAAGTTAATTTACAAACTAGGCAATTTTTAGTGAGTTTGTTTAGAAGTTTTAACCTATTTTTAATGACTTTATAAAAAAAATTTATACAATTGGTAACGAGTTGCTTATAAATTATGAAATCATTAACTAGTATTATAGCTTTATAAATTATGCAATTTTAAAGTGTCTCCCTACGTAGTCATGATGTTTTCAACTAGCCACTTTACAAAGTATGTCACTTTCGACGTATTTCTTTGCAAATTATGAAATGATGCCGAATATCTTTACTTAGAATGGAATTTTCAACGAGTTTCTTTACTAATAAGTATGCAATTTTTAAAATCACCTAATTTTGGGTACAATATTGTTATTTAAAGGTAAATATTTAATAATTCTTTAGGCTGCCGTGGTTAACAAGTTCATACATTAACTTTTCGCACTAGTTTCTCTTCTTGGATTGGCTAGTTTGTTTTTTAGTGCTACTGCCACAAACTTTACGGAAAAGTAATCTTAAAATGGCAAAAATGAGGTAGAATAATGCAAACACAATACTCAAAACAACAGCAATTACATCTAATGAATGATATTGGAACACATTAAGATCCCTTGCAGGAGATCGAAGATGGGCAGCTCCTTTATGTTTCATTATATATTCTGTCCAAAATATGGCAGTATCTAAAGGTTTTTGTGGTCTATCCCGGAATACGACTGATAATTCTTTGGCCCTTTGTGTAAACCTAGTGCACAAAAAAAATCGTTGTACAAGTTAATTTAAGTTACTTATTTAACAAAAATACAAAATATGAAACTCACTTTGGTGTTGTTAACATTCTTGTGAGGGTTGCAATGAGCCTCTCTTCTGTTATGTCACCGAATTCCATTGTTAAAGCAAATCCACTTGTTTCCGATTGTTTCATATTCCAATCTGTAATTAAGTAAATACATACACATTTGAGGTACAGGACTCACTAAAATAATTTTAATGATTCTATGGTTTAAGTACCTAGATTGTGTATAATATTTTGAGGATTACCTTGATCTCCGAATATAGGGATACCAACAAGGGGTACACCATGATAAATAGCTTCCTCAGTGCTCAAAAGTCCTCCGTGAGTAATAAACAATTTAATATTCGGGTGAGCTAAGACATCTTGTTGTGGAACCCAAGTCATTAATTTGACGTTCTTGGGCAAATCATCCATTTTGTCTGTATCCCATTTCCAAAGGACCTTTTGCTTTAAACGGGAGAATGCGTTGATAAATGCTTTTCTGTACTTTTCAGGCATAAGATTAGCCTTGATAATAGAACCCATGCTGAAGTAAATGAAGCCATCTTTTCCAGAGCTGTCTAAAAATTCGGCCAAATCCTGGAAAATACATTAAATGCAGTTTAACAACAATTTAGAATATTATTTCCTCCTGGATACATTATATGATTATACACTTTAAAAAAATGCTATGAATTGTATTCTTTAATAATAAAAAATAGTTTCCTACCTGTGGAAGCTCTTTACCAGGTCGGCAATGCATGCCTCCTACTTCAACTACATCTGGCATAAAGGGACGAGGATAGTTAAGTGTGAAATGACTGTTTGTTAAAAGCAAACTGGCATTCTTTTGTATTTCAGGTATGGACGGTATATTTTCTCCCAAATATTTCCTATAAATTGCCTCGATTTTTGGAGTATAAACATACGTGATGTAAAGCTCCATGCCCACATGGGCGATAAAACTGACAAATCTTTGTTTAAAGTCCATTCTGTCTGTTGATCCCATTAAAGCTAGTGGAACAAAAGAAGGGGGAGAAGGAGAGCCCGTCAAACCAGACGCTGTCCATGGAAATGGGGAAAAGGGGTTGATAAACATTGAAGTTGTGTTTAATTTATGAATTAGACCATATGTGCATTCGTTCATGAAGGAACTGCCGATAACTAGATCAAACTTTTGTTTCATCACTGCTTGCACGTCCGGCAATTCGTAATATGCACTGCAAATGGTTGTAAATAGTTCAACAAACATGAATGGATTCATATCTGTCTTATTCAGTCTCATTTCGATTATGTTCATCACTGGCATCAATTTCTCAATATCTTTTTCGCTAAAACCGACTATTTCCTTTATGTTTTTATGTGGTCTTGAGGATTTTACTGGGGAGATGGCTGTAATGGAGTGACCCTTGTCAGCCAACGCGAAGAGAAGAGGCTCGTAAACATTTTTGTGACTTTTGCTGGAGAAAAAGGATACAGTGAGAATCTTTTCAGGGTTCGTCGATGGAATGCTGGCCAGTGTGGAAAGGAGTAATATCCAGGATACAAATACGGAAAATCTTAATGGGATCATCTTAAACACTTCAATGATTTTCTGCTCTATTTATCTGAAAAAAATCAAATTCGTTTTAAAACAAATAATGTTTAACAATGCAAGTGCCTTATGTATGTACATTTAATAGTATTCAATATAACTCTTTATACTTATTTTATTGGGTATACAACTATTCATGTATTATATAGACATTTAACACGTGCTATATAGATTGTAGGTGCTACCACTTACTTACTTGCCCGCATGCTACCATGCTTAAGAGCTGTACACATGTTAGAGCATACTTAACTATATCAAAATGCATGTCATGCTCACAATTAATATCATTTAGTTACGCAAATATACTTTTTGTACATCAATATTTACTAGCGTACGTTTAGTTAGTTTGTTAGTACCATATCTCTAAAAAGTTTTAAGAGATACTATTACGATCACTTATAGCCAAATTACCTTTAGTTCATAGCATAATATAAGATAAATTGATTTATGTAAAATATTAGTTATACAATTTAAAAAGATACCTTTATGTACAGTGATGAGCTATTTGAATTTGAATTTACCTTTTTCTAATTTGAATTTCACGTAAGTAAACTGGACTTTCAAATAAACAAACTTAAAATATGAACTAAACTATTAGTTCAATTGCAACTCAATCGGTGGTGGGGAGCAAGGGATCACACATATAAATGAAGCACTGGATCTGGAACACTTAAACGTATGTATAAAGGTAAAACTTAACTTGTGTAGCTAAATCTACTTTATGTAGCTCCTAGTTCCTACTACACTGGACTGCCTGCCCGTGCATTGTTTAAAATACTAGTGATAATGATGAGTAAGACTTGTATGTAATGCAAAGTATGTATTATGTTTTGACTTTTCGACTAGTCTAACTCGTGAAGTAGATTTAATGACTGCACTACTGCACTGAAGGTCATTTACATAACACACCATTCACCATATGATTATGACAGATACAACATGAAATGATGCCTGAAGCAAAAAATACGTTTCGCCGGCTATCTGAACTGGACTGGAGGCTGGAATGGAATTCTGGAGGCCGTAGCTGTGTCTGGACAAAGTATTCATTTGTGTACGTTACGTGTATAGAGTATAGAGACAGAATTATGCAAAATGCAAATACATACGTTGGAATTAAATATAGGAACCTACATATTTACTCAATTGCAAGCATTGCATTGTAAGCATGCACGATGGCTATGTACATTCATTGTTAATTAACTTATTATTCAGTATCACTATGTATGGATTATGTAATTCCTAACAATAATAATTCTCACATCTAAACTAAGATTCAAATTCAAGGTAAAGTTCTTACGCATATTATTATGTCACTGTTATTGAAAGTTACTAATAATATTTTGTGAATACAAAAGCTAATTTACATAATACAGGTATATAAATACTACCTATAATATATATAATAGGTATAATAGGTATTATAATTTATATTAAGTGATGTGAGTATTATAATGTTGATTATGAAACACGTTATGCTATTCAGTTAGGATTTTAGGCATAGACATAATATATATGAATTCTACTGTAAGCGTCCCACTACTGTATTAATAAATAATATACCACAGCCAGTAGGAAATTAAAGTGTAGTGCCAAAAATTAAAAATCATTCTCGCCTTGCACTCTGTACTTTGACTGTGTAACATGTGCCCTTGCTTACATTAAGTTAGTATTACGTATTGCAGTAAAGACTATACTTGTATAAAAGTAAAGTATTTTGTCCTTCAATTTAAATGATGATGATGATAAATGGATAATGTATACTTTGTCCATTTATGGCATGGGTAAGTGTCTTAGACCGAGAGGAACACCATGCTCACGCACCATCTGTGCCGTTTCTCCTACATTTTTCAGAAAAACTAAATTATCGGTATAATTTTAACTAATTTGAAAATAATATGCTCTTTTCACTGCTTCATGCGACATTAGGCTTCTATATTATAGTGGAAAAACTATTGAAAGTGAAATTAGACAGAGTTATTTGCTAACAAGCCTAACATAAGATACATCGCTACAAAGGGTACAAATCTAACTAGTCAGTTAAAATTAAATACGTATAACTTTCTTAGTTTTCCTTCAAACAAATAGAGCCAGTGCCCAGGACCATATTATAGCGCACTGAGCATGGTGGTACTCCGAATTATATTATTACTTGTTTATTTGAGCATCGCTGTGAAAGAATATTTAGTATTTATTTGCCCTACAAAATTCACTGCCGTATTACTCTTCTTCAGTTTTTATATGAAGTTATCTTATCAGTATTATCAGTTAGTTATTATTATGTACCTTACATGAATATGTAAGGTACATTATAACATAACTGATACATTGTATATTCATATAATGTACATAATGCAATGCAACATTCATTCTATGCTACACTTTGTGTAATAGTGTATTTACGCACTTTACATTAGGTATATTATTTATAGTAATCTCAGGTTAGTGAAGAAGGTTAGCCAAAATATGGACATGCTTAAGTTTAAAGAACTATTTAGTGTAAAACATTTTGGAATTAACATGTGGAGAGCCTTTGCATAGAAAATAGTAATCAGACTTAAAGAATTAAATGTCAGACAAGTAGTTACTTCTCATATTGTAGGAATGTATTTATAATTTAATTGATAAAGAAGAAAATATACCATTTCTAAGCATTTGAAGGAATGACATCCATATTTTAGTAAATAATTAATTATGTAATTGCTTAACTTCAATTTGTTTTCTTACTACTTTTTACAGACTTGTTGCATAGAACACTACATATTTTGCGTACAATACGTTTTATAATGTAAATTACTAAAATAATTGATGCCAATAAGAGGGACACCACATCTAATGAATGGTATGCAAACCAATTCAATTCTCTTGCTGGAGAACGGAGATGAGAAGCTCCTTTGTGACGGATTATGTATTCGGTCCAAAATACTGCAGTGTCTAAAGGTTTTTCTGGTCGATCCCTAAACACCTTTGATAGTTCTTTAACTTTTTCTGTATACCTGTAATTGCAGCAAAGGAGAAAATTAGCAATCATTAAAAAAACAATAAAATGTAAATATGTAAATTAAATTAAGCAGGCGAGAAAATACTTACTTAGAATTCTTGAGCATTTCATTTATACTGTCCAGAATGATTTCTTCTTTAAGATCCCCGAATTCGAGTGTAATGGCAAATCCTTTGGCTTCGGCTTTAAATATGTATTAAACAAGTACTATATGTTAATACACTTCCTATACCGCATAAATCAATGGAGAGATCAACGTGCCAAAGTTAAAAGATAACCTTGTTGCATATTCCAATCTTGATCTCCGAAGAAAGGCATTCCAATCAATGGTACACCGTGATAAACAGCTTCCTCCTGACTTAAGAGACCTCCGTGTGTAATAAACAGTTTGATATTTGGATGGCCTAGGATATCCTGCTGTGGTAGCCATTTGGCTATTTTGACATTTTTCGAAAGATCAGTCATGGTATCGTCTTCCCATTTCCAAATTACCCGTTGTTTTAACTTTGAAAAGGCATTCACGAACATTTTTCGGTATTTTTCTGGCATATCAGTTGCTTTTACAATTGATCCGAGACTAAAATAAATAAATCCATCTTTTCCTGATCCGCTTAGGAAGTCATTGAGATCCTGAAAAGGAAATGTTTCATTTATTGATTTATTACACCATTTTTAAGATTTGCAAGAAATTCATGCACATTTTTGAAATGGGTTGCAATCGTTACCTTCGGCAATGGTTCTGCAGGTTTGCAATGCATACCTCCAACTTCAACAATATCTACAAGCATTATTTATTGAATAAATTAATTCGCAATCATAGAAATGACCATAAAATCTGAGTACATAACTTTTAGAACATATTAAAACTGAATATATATTAAATATTTGCAGATGTAAAATAATGCATTTCATAAAGATTCATAATGGGACTTTGTATCTGATTTCAACTAAACAATGCATTAAATTAGAATTTCTGCTCACACTCGACAAGCAAAAAGCTTTTTGTTGCAAAACGTTATAAATACCAATGCATACCTACCTGGTAGAAAGGGCCTAGGATAATTCAAGGTGAAATGACTGTTTGCCAAAATGAGGCTAACATTTTTCTCAATTTCGTGAACGGAAGGTGTATTTTCTCCCAAATAATGCCGATAAATCTTCTCCATATTGGGAGCGTATGCAAAATCGCTGTACATTGTGAATCCAAGTTGAGCAACAAAATTCATAAATCTTTGAGCAAAGGTCATTCTATCTGTAGAACCGAAAAAGGCCAACGGAACAAAAGAAGAAGGCGACGGAGTTCCGGTAATTGCTGCTGTCCATGGTAAAGGTGCAAATGTTGTTATGAACATAAATGTTGTGTTGAAATGGTGGATAAGCCCAAAAGTGCATTCGTTAACAAAAGAGCTTGCTACAACCAAATCGAATTTTTCTTTCTTGAGAGCCTTAACTTCTTCGGATTCGTAGTATTTATGGCACACTGTTTCGTAAATTGATAAATTGGAGAAGGGGTTCAATTTTACTTTATCTATTCTCATCTGTACCATATTGGGCATTACGTCAACAAAAAAATCGCTGTCAGTATTGTTGACCATTTGCATCACATCCCGAATATTTTTATGAGGTTTTGGTGATTTGTAGGGCGAAACGACGGAAAGGGAATGCCCCCGATCGGCTAAGGCATATATTAAGGGATCGTACACGTTCTTATGACTTTTGCTGGACAGGAATTCCATAACGAGAATTTTTTCACTTGAGACGTGTACTAATGCAGTCGAGAAGAACACCGCGAGAAAGATAAAACTCATCTTTTGCGACATTTTCTTAAGTTTTTCCTAAAGCTAAAAGAAATTATCATAATGCAATGATTAACAAATACAATATATATTTACAGTCCTTACAATCCTTGAACGACAAATAAGAAAAAATTACGAAAAATTAGTTTAATAGTTAACGTACCTTTTAATTTCCAAAAGACAACTATTCTGCTAACCTGCCAGTACAAAAAGCTAATTAATACTCATTTAGTGAATATAAATTATGAAACCGCAACAGAGTTTAATTTTAATGCTTCGATTATATTCTATAGACAATCTTCGTTAACTTTTATGCATATCATATCACAGTGTTTTATGAATGATAATCAGCAAACTAATTTAAAAATAGTGTCAAAAACTGGCTGAAGCAATATGTCTGTAATATCCATGCACCTTCCTTGCACTCACTACACTTCCAGAACTTCGTTCGTTCACCATTTGTCTGTACTATGTTATTCAATTGTCATGAATGAGTTGAAGATTTTTAGCCTTGAAAAATAATTTCAGATACGAACAAAAAATAATCATACCTACCTTGTAGCATTACTATTGTACCTACAGCTAAGCACTAAAATTTTCTCTGAAATGAAGGTCTGCTCTAAATGAGTATAATACTATAATATTATGATCAAAAGCAAGTGGAAAAATAATAGGACCTATTGTACCATGCATACATATACCTAAGGTAGTTCTTTTGGAATTCAGTGAAATGAATCACAAACAGGCTTAACTGGTATAATTAAAGATAAGCAAAGATTATACACACTGTAATCTGGAAGCCTAGTTTAAAGATGCATTTAATCAACAACACAATTTCGCATGGACAAAATATGTGCAACAAACAAGGGAAACTTGTACACATTCATAGGGAAGAATTCTTCACGGCCCACCCATTATAAGTTGTAGAGATAAAGTAACACATTTGGTTAATGCGCAAGTACAACTTGAATATTATTTATTGGTTTTCACGTTTATTTCACATTTTGAAAATATTTCACAAATTAATTATTTATTTACGTTACAAATATTTATTACAATTCCTGCCCCTTAAAACGTTATTTCTTGTAACGTATTTCCATTACAAGTACTTCATACAAGGAAGGTATACTAAATATCCGGTGGGTGCTTATGGATGTTTGTAGCGAAACCCTTACATGCATAGGTAATTAAAATTAAGTAGGAGAATTCTAAAAATAATTTCTGCGAAATATAATTGTTTTATTTGCTGTGTATTTCTCGTAATATACAGATATACGTATAATATTGATGAGTATTGAATACGATAATCAATTAGGTATTGGATTTTCTTAACCGACGATACCCTCTTTTTACTACCACAGATCTTTCTAAAACTCAAGCGTAAAATTGCACAGATTAAGTAGAGCATAAATAGAATTATCACAGAAACGAAAGCAACAGCATCGTAGGAGTTATACTGTATCCAATTTAGATCTCTTGCAGGAGATCGCAGATGCCTGGCACCTTTATGTCTCAAAACATACTCTGTCCAGTAAACAGCAGTCTCCAATGGCTTTTGAGGTCGGTCCCGGAAAACTGATGAGAGGTTTTTTGCATGTTGTGCATAGCTTCAACAGAAAAACAAAGATAGGTCAAGCAATTGTGTTTTAAGGGTGTACTATACAATTAATTTGGATTTTTTAATTTAAAATTTAATACCTGGGCTCATATAAGATTTTGTTAATTGCATTAGTAAGAGATTCTTCGCTTAAATCATTAAACTCGAGAGTTACTGAAAATCCGAGACTCTCCGTTTGCTTTAAGTTGGTATCTTGATCTCCGAATATGGGAATGCCTATTAAGGGAACTCCGTGATAAGCAGCTTCAACTGTACTTCCCAGGCCTCCGTGTGTAATGAACATTTTCACATTAGGGTGTCCTAAAATATCTTGTTGGGGTAACCATTTCCCCAACTTTACATTCTTTGGTAAATCCACCATGTCTTCCTCTTCCCATTTCCATATCACTCTTTGCTTTAGTTTAGAAAAGGCATTGATAAATATTTTTCTGAAAGACTCAGGCATAGTTGTGGCTTTTATGACAGAACCCATGCTGAAGAAAATTACACCGTCTTTTCCAGCGCCAGTGATGAAGTCCTCAAGGTCCTGTAGAAAGATTAAAATTACGAAAAGAACAACAATTAAGTAATCTTTCATTTCGAGCATATTTCTGGTGTCGGGTATTTGTTTTTTTCTAATTTCATAAAAAAGCTGTGCAATATGCTGCAAATTTCTTCGGTAATTTTGTTCATTCACTTCAACTTCAAGCTAAGGATTTGGAAAATTAATTTCAGTTTTGGTATTTAGGAGAAACATTTTAGATATTTTTCAGATTTGGAAAATTTTGGTGCGTATTTGTAGAAATATTTTGGCTTTTACGCTTTAGGAATCGGAAAGTAGCGAAGATGCATTTATGAGAGAACGAGAAGGAATAATATTCAGAAAAGACTAAAAGCTTAATTTATCATGTGGGGCAACGTGAGTCGCTGATTCATTAATTATATCCGTATTTACAATGGTTTATTTCTTTTGAAATTACATGTATAAATATTCCACTGATTTTTACACAAAATTACCTTTGGAAGAGGTCCTGCAGGTTGACAAGCCATTCCACCAACTTCCACAACATCTGTAACAAAACATTGTGAATAAAGAATGAGATTACATGAAAATGATAAAATAGTAAAGGCAATTTTTAGAAACCGAACCTGGCATAAGTGGACGGGCATAACTCATAGTTAAATGGCTATTAGAAAGAATCAAACTAACATCTTTTTGAATTTCATATAATGATGGTGTGTCATCTCCTAGAAAGTCCCTGTAAACCTTTTCCATTTTAGGCGTGTAGTAGAAATCCATAATAATTTTAAACATCTTCTGCGAAACTAAATTCCCCACCCTCTCAAAAAATTTCATGTTGTCACTGTATCCAAAGAACAGATTGGGTACAAAAGAGCTCGGAGAAGGAGTACCAGTTAATCCTGCCGTCCACGCGTTGGGGGATGTTGGGCTGATGAGGATGAACGGGGCTTTTAAATGGTAAACAAGCCCAAAAGTGCATTCGTTCATGAAGGCACTTGCAAGAATTAGGTCGAATTTTTCTTTAAGCAATTCTTGAACTTCGCTCATGTTGTAGTATTGCCGGCAAAGATCTTCAAAAAAATGTGCCATCAAAAGTGGATTCACTTTCTCTTTTTTCAGTCGATTTTCGAACATGTTAATTTCACTCATGATTGGCAAGTCTTCAAAACTTACGCCGATAATTTGCTTGATATTTTTATGAGGCTTTGATTTTATTGGCGTTACAACAGTTATAGAGTGACCTTTGTTCGCAAGTTCCTTTAGTAAAGGTTCATATGTATTTTTGTGGCTTTTGCTCGCGAAAAATGAAAGGGAGAGAATTTTTTCACTGTTGGCACTTGGAAACTCGCTTATTTCCAGTGCTAGTAGAAATAGTAACGAAGTTAAGGTTGGGAACCACATTTTCTTCATAATTTCTAAACAAAAATATCACAAATTGGACAAAGATCATAAAAAATGAAGTACGGATGTTAAAATAGGTAGCTATGTATGCTCCATATATTATTGACTGACAATCTTTATCAGATAGTATCTGACAATAGCAGGTGCCTCACCGGCTTTTTATTTTATGCATCTATATGCACATCTTGCAATTATCCATCATGAATGTATGTTATATAATGTTCCATTTCCATTGTACTCCACTCACCTTCAAAATCTTAGTAAATATATAGACTTTGCATTTGCCTTCTCTGATGACGATTACGATATCAAGATGCAAAAACAGTTCAAGGATGCAATATAAAGTGAAATACCTAACCCTGATTAGTGTATGCATTTACTTACGTGCATAAGCGTGGAAATAATCTTGTGCAGTAATAGCAATAGTACATGCATCCATTTAAGTTTACCCTATAAGCATTGGTAATTGGTATATCTACCTACATTGAGTGTTAAAAACCTTTCCAGCTTCCAGCTATGGTTATAGACTGGTGACTAGACTTTTTTATGGTATTCCCTAAACTTGAATTCAATTATTCTATCTACAATTCTGTAAGTATGCTGGTGAAAATAATTTATCTAAACAAGCAAATAGCAATAGCAAATGTACTAAATTGAAAGTGAGTAAAATCCTAGAATGACAATCTCTTACAAGATATTAGTACTTAATTGTGGTTTAAACTAATTTGTGCTGATAGAATGATTTAAGTATTTGATTACCGTAACTGACTGGACTGCGGTGAGGAAAACTGGGGCTCTTTCTGTAGACGATTTTCGTCAGATACTCGTGACTCTAAATTCTGTGTAGTTGTCAGATGAAGACTCCAAGTGACAATGATCATGAAAATCCTAAGTCATATGTATATTCATGGACCCTAAAATTTTTCTCATATACTGAACTGAATATGTATATATGTTGTAACTCACAGCATAGTTATCTTAACGCTTTTTGTGTACACATTCATACGTATAATAAATACTATACTGTATTTGTATACCAAAGCTTATACAATTCTGATCTGAAGCACTTGTTAGATTCATTCCATTTTTAGTTACAATGTAATATAAATGTATGTTTAACTCTTATTTCACATACAATAGTGTAGAATACAGAGGTACTTGTCAAGGTATATAATTACATGCCTGCAGTGTAATCTGCCTCTTACAACTTCGGTGTAAAATTGCATAAGCTTACCAAAGCCACTGATAGTGGTCTAAGGACGTTTGTTTTTACCGAGGTACTTTTTATAATGGGATATGTTTGAAGTCAGTGATAAATTCAAATGTTGTCATTTGCTAACATGCATTAATATGCAAGTAAGTATGGTAGCTTAGCAGCTTTATAAATACAATTAAATGACAAACGAATTCAGGTGTATGAAGGAGTATATTATCTAAAACCCAAAATAATTAACATGTATTATATAATATGTTTTAGTTCTGTAGGCAAGTTGGCGGTATAAGGGGCATACGTAATACAAGCTTTTCTTAATTACACTTAAGCATTTCAGTAGTAAATAAATAAGCATGTCAAAAAGGTTTTCATCAATACTAGTGCTAGTTATTCTGTATTTATTTAAATTATTTAGTTTCTCTTTTTTGTTTCCGCTACATTCTTTCGTGATTTGCTGGATATTTTGCAACATATTCTACAAATAATTTTATATATAGAAAATAAGATCACTAAAAATGCAGCAAATAATGCTGCTATAACATCTAAAGAATGGTATTGAAAGAAATTAAGATATCTCCCTGAAGATCTCATGTGCAAAGCTCCTTTATGACGAATGATGTATTCTGTCCAGAACACTGCTCGGTCCAAAGGCCTCTCAGGCTGATCCCGGAATAATGTCGATAGTTTTTTAGCTTGATTGTTGAATCTGAGATTTTAAGTTAATAAGTTAGTTACTGAATTAAATTGAACTGCTAAAGTAGTTCTGTCCCTTCTGTTGCTTAAAAATTGAAGTTAAATTAAATTAATGTTTTTAAACTTACTGAGATTCTGTCATTAATCGGTTAATGAGCGTTAGCAATACTTCCTCAGTAATATCTTTTAATTCCAGTGTTAACGCGTAACCTGCATTTTCGGACTGTTTCATATTCCAATCTGGGAAAGACACATTTCAAAAAATGGATCTTATAAACTATATAAAAATTTTAAGAACATTTGCATATTTTTTTATCCTTTATTTACCTTGGTCTCCAAAAAGTGGGATTCCAATAAGGGGAACACCATGATAAATAGCTTCTTGTGTGCTAAGGAGACCTCCATGAGTAATAAATAATTTAATGTTGGGATGTCCCAAAATATCTTGCTGAGGTAGCCATTTACCGAGTTTCACATTCGATGGAAGTCCTTCCATTTCTTCAGTTTCCCATTTCCAGATTACTCTTTGTTTTAATTTTGAAAATGCTCCAATAAAAGCTTTCGTTATGTTCTCAGGCATTTCACTTCCTTTAGCAATGGATCCAAGCGAGAAGTAAATAAATCCGTCTTTTCCAGAGCCCTTGAGATATTCATCCAACTCCTAAAATATTAATCCGCAAATCAATGTTAACAACACTATTTTTATTATTTTTTCAAGTTCCCGATCTATAAAATATTTCGACAGAAATCTGGATAAGAATTCAATTTGGGATTTCTATGCAAATTATTATTTCATCATTATTAGTTATTTACCTTTGGCAGTGAATTAGCAGGCCGGCAATGCATTCCACCTACATCTACAATATCCGGCATTAAAGGACGAGGATAATTCAAAGTAAAATGTCCATTGCTGAGAACTAAACTAAAATTCCTCTCAATTTCATGAATTCCAGGTGCATCTGGGAAATATTCCTTGTAAGTCGCTTCCATAGGTGGAACAAATATAAAATCCCTGACTATATTAAATACTCCCACAGCCATAAAATTCCGAAGCCTCTGGACAAAATTCATCCTACTGGAAAGACCACTCAATGGAAAGGGAACGAAAGATGGAGGTTGTGGACAACCTGTTAATCCCGCAACGTGTCCACCTGCCGCAACAGTACTGACCATAATTACTGGAGCTTTAAAATTATGGATATAACCGAAACTGCAATCATTTACAAACATGGTTGTCACCACTAAGTCAAAATGGGAATCTTTCAGCTCCATGACTTCGGCATTCTGGAAATATTCTTGGCAAACTTGGTTTATAGTTGGTGTAATCGACATTAACAACTTCAAGCCATCGGATGAACCGTTTAGTCGTGTAAGAAACGGATTGGGCATCGGGGCTGGAGGTTTCCCGTTAATGTTGCGAATATTTTTGATTTCTTTGGAAGCCTTTATAGGGGATATCACTGTGATTTTATGGCCCCTTCCAGCCAATTCATGTAAAAGGGGATCAACAACATTTTTATGGCTTTTAGTTGCTGTGAACATAACAACTAAAATATTTGCACTGTCCACACAGGTTGGAATCACATCCAGAGAAAATAAAATCGCAGTTAAAAATATTGGAAACTTCATTGTAAATAGCAATAAAATGTTTCAATTCTTGACAAGTTCACAAATAGTTTGTTTTGATTTTTTCCACGTGTCAATGGCAAGTGTAGTATAGAAGAATAGAAGGCAAGAAGTTGCTCAAGCCACTATTAAACTGACAATGCACTGCATTCTATCGCTTTAGTCTTGCTGGACAGCTGCAATATTATGTATACTTATATGTAATGCTTTATATGCATAAATACTCCAAAGTTTAACTGATACCGTGTGATGTGCAAACAAAAAATAGTACAAGAGTACAAGAGTACAACTACTTTTTACTATGGACACATATCAACACATACAGTAATGCCTTGAGATAACAAATGGCAAACGCAAACGATATAAAATAAAAAATGTTACATGAAGCAAAGCAAGGTTGTTGTGTTACACACACAATGTTGTTACTTAACGATTTAGCTGATAAAATTATTTAACCATGCTCTTTATATTGTAAAGTAGTTTAATTCCTACGTGAAAGCACATAATTTACTTAGTAGTAATTGTAAAATTAGAATTGTTTAAGCTATTTATGTTACAATTATCATAACATTAATACAAAATTAATAACCTATACCTGCGTAGACATTTAATGAAATTAGTTACATGGGAAAAGTCTCACAAAACTGTATTGCTGCATGCTTAGTACATACATTCACCATTCCCAGATTACGCTTATTTATATATAAAAAATATTTCGCTATAATTTAAGGATTTTTTAACTGTATGAAAGGGAAATTTTATTCATTGTTGCTGTGAATAATGATATTCATGGAAATTATCAATAACCTTACAAAGTATACATACATAAACTTAAATGTAATTAAAACATAGTAGGTAAATTACACTTGGCATACAGTATTTCATGGGTATTGCGAAAAATAGCTGGATTTAAGCAATTAATCAGAAAAATCTATAATAATACGTATAGAAATCATTAACACTTTTTGGAAATGCGAGTAAAAACGATTAAATTGTTACAGACATTTTAAATCTGCAGGATATGCATTTGATTTTTAAATAATTTACATATCTGGAGCAGCCCAATTAAGAAATGTCATTATAACCTCCACGCCCATGAAACATGCTGCATTAGCTGGGAAAGCTCTAAGGAAAACAGGAACTAGTCCTTTATAAAATCCCTTTGGTCCCTCTTCTTTTAACAAATGCTTAATAGCATCTCGCATGCCTCGTTTATACATTCCGTCAGGGGCTGTGAAAAATTATAAGTTTAAGATGTTTATTTTTGTAAATGCTGGAAAAAATGTCTATTTATTCAAGCTGTAAGTTATTTACCTGTCTGTACTCTGCTTTTAATAACATCCATAGGTAAGATGAAAACCCAATTTATGACACCTGTGAGACCACCAGCTAATATAGTTCTCCAGGGGCTTAACCGCGGACTGGTACTCCCTTTGGGCGCTAAGGCTTTCTTTAAAGTGTCATATGTTGCGTAGTATAAACCGGCCTGAGGTACAGCTACATTATTTAGCAAAGAAAATGACATAAGAAGAGATTTCTGTTAATTTGTTTATAATTTTTTAAGTATTACCTACTACCTACCTCTTGTCATTGTCGCTCCAAATCCTCTATATAAACTCTGAATACCTCCTGTTTTAAAAAGTTTGACTGCACAATCTATAGGACCTTTATATTGCATTGGGGTACCTTGAGCTTGGCCAAGTTGAACCTTCATTATGAAATTGGATTATAAATTTGCATTCGTGGATAAATATTATTATATTCAGGGTCTGCTTTAGAATTTAGAAATTGAATTGGAAGATTGCATAAACCTGTAGAAGACATTTTATTCTTTCTACTGGAGTGATTATTAGTGTGCAAATTCCTCCAGACATGGCTCCAGCAAAGAATAATTGTGCTGGTGTGAGGGGAGTTGTTTGCCCAGCAGCTATGAGTTTCTTTCCAGTACTATATCCGAAAAATCCTAAGGCAAAACGGGGAGCTTGAGTCATTGCTGGAGTCGCCATTCCTAAATATAAGTACAAGAAAATAATTTAAGAGCTAAAAATTATAAAAGTATTCTGAGTACTTTCAAGTAAATTAGTAGGTTTGATTTGGACAATTAAAGTATAATAATATTAACTATTGTGCAGCATATTTAAATTATAACACATAATAACTATATTAGAGAATGCACACAAACCTTTATAAAATCCCCGTATTCCCTCATTTCGTAGTGTTTTCTGAAACACGTCTAAAGTACCATTAAATCCCTGGCCATTTGCAATACTTTTTGAAGACATGGTTTGCAGTCTAACCTTAATGAAATTTCAAAATCGTTAATCCGATACATTTCAAAACCTAATATTTAGTATGTATTATCAACTAGGCACTTATTATCTTGCTCATTATTAAAGAAATGAGTAACAAAATTAAAATCTTACTTTCATTGTATCAAATGGGTAACCGGCAAGAACCAGGCAGAGTCCACCAAAGCCTCCGGCGAAAAAATTTTTCGTCGGACTAATAGCTACAGGTTTGCTACTCATTTTATTATAGTACAGATATAATACTTTATTTATTTGAATCTTATAATTGCTGCAAAAGCACAATTAGTTCAGTTTTTTCAGTGGTATTGTAAATAGTTATGAAATAGATATTTAGTACCTATGTAGTAATAAGTATACAGATATTATATATATGCTGCTGCATACTTTTGGTAGGGAAATGAAAATCTTACTGTACATTTGTCATTTCAAGTATTCAAGCTGTGAGCTTATGATTATGATAACAGAAATACGATAACAGTAATGGCATTATTTTTCTGTGGGTTTAGTGAAGGACAGTCTGAGCACTTCAGCTAAGAATAATTCAAGTGTTAATACAGAGTACTTACTATAATATGTAATTATTTACATAATAATTATGTTACGGAATATGGACGGAATATTATAAGGCATACATTTACATGCTACATATAATATATCTCCTAACAACTTACCCCTTACCTACATATATGCAGCAGGGTACCATCAATATAATTTGGTTGTAACATATGGGCATGGAAAAGTAGATTTATTGTATTACACACAGGGAAAGAAACAATTTTAAGTCTTTTGGTATTATTTTGAGCATTATTATTAAATCCGCTTTACTGTTATAATCAACAGATAACTTATCTCTGCTGCACAATATAGATCTCAAAAAAATAGCATATTTAGGAGCAAACCAATGCGGTATTATATAGGTATGTTTAATTCAAATTATTTACTTAACACTGAAAAAATATATACTTGTAATACTTATATAAAATATTTCGTTTTAAAAATTCGGAGCTGCCCAATTAAGAACTTTGATCGCGATTTCAAATCCCATGAAGCAAGCAGCATTAGCTGGAAATGCTCTAATGAAAACTGGAACAAATCCTCGGTAAAGACCTTTGGGTCCGTCTTCCTTTAATAAATGTTTCAGAGCGTCACGAAATCCTCTAGGATACATGCCATCAGGAGCTGTAGAAATAATTTTTACTTCATAAAATGGGAAAGTTATTAAATTGAAAAAATGTATTTAAAACGCTGAGAAATGCTTTACCAGCTTGTATTCTATTTTTAATGACATCCGCAGGTAGACAAAATGTCCAGTTAATTAATCCCGTCAGTCCACCTGCAGTTAGAGTTCTTATCGGGCTTAATTCAGCCCCATCGCCGGAAGATAAAGCTTTCTTCAGTACATCGTAAGACATGAAATAAAGTCCGTTCTGTGGAATAGCTGAGTAAATTGATAATATCGATAATTCATAATGTTATTTAAGTCAACCAATCCAGCATGCTCCTACCTACCTTAAGAAACAAGAAATTTTTAGTACATGGATACCTCTAATAAACGTAGCTCCGAATCCTCTATACAAACTTGAGATTCCTCCAGTCTTTAATAAAGTCTTGGCACAATGTACGGGCCCAGTGTAATAAACTTGACCTGGTTGACCTTTCGCTGCTTGACCTAATTGAATCTAGGCTCTCTATTAAGTTGAGATTACTCTTTTATTTACTTATAAACTAATTTCAAAATAAATCCTATTTAGGAGAGTTACCTGTAGCAAACATTTTATTCTTTCCACAGGGGCTACAGCAAAAGTCTATTTAAAAATAAATAAATTGTAACATACCCTTACTTTTTGTTATACTTAGGTACTAGGAATGACTCAGGTCAGGATGTGTGTCTACCGTAACAAACCCAGATATTCCACCAGCAACAAAAAGTTTGACCGGAGTGAGTTCTCCCGGTTGCACATAAGTGACTATCTTCTTACCCAAACCATAACCAAAGAACGCTAGGGCAAATAATGGTGTTACCATCATTACCGGAGTAGCCATACCTAAATGCATTTATTAGCGGATAATTATATTTTGCATATAAGATTTCATTTGCAAATAAATTAAAGTGTACCTTTATACAATCCTCGTACTCCTTCATTGCTAATTGTTTTTCCAACACAATCAAAAGCGCCTCTATACAAAGGGGGTTCCCCTGGAGCACTTTTAGGCATCGTTTGCAAACGAACCTATAACAAGTGATTAAATTGTAAATACATTTGTTATTATTGTGAAGGCGGGCTGATATCTTAAACACGGTAAGATATCTTAAGTACATTAACTAACCTTCACTGTGTCAAAAGGATGGCCTGCAAAAACGAGACACATTCCCCCAAATCCACCTCCGAGGAAATTCTTTCCTGGACTTACAGGCGGTGCAACTGCACTCATTTTTTAAGTTTTATTATCTCAATACAAAATTCACAAATATTTCTTATTTAAATAAAATCGTTGAGTACACCAAATTTCAATTTAATCATAAAATATGAAGATAATTACTAATGAAAGCAGTATATATGATTATCCTTTTTGGTGTAGTACTGCTACTGACTGCCACTCTTGTGCATCGGAGAGAAATGCTGTAAATGTCATTTAGTGTGATTCTATTTCTGTTATCTTGATAGACACACTTAAAGTTAGGATAAGGATACTGTAAGTGCTAGGGAAGCAGCATAATTAAATTATATTAAAGTATTATGGTGCTTATCAAGTTAGAAATTGTATGTGCTTGTGCTGATTATATATATTAAATATACACTGTAGTCCGATAAAAGTCTAATAAATACAATAGGAATACAAAACCATATTTATTGTATGTTATTTGTCAAATAACTCAATGCACTATAAAATGTATTAGGTATGTACAGTAGAGAGATATATATTGATAAATAGTATGACTACTTATGACATGACTTAATAATATAATCATATATCTATGCATCAGTAAACATGTAAGAAGGACTTATATATTATAATTAAAAACAGAAATCAACATAAATAGATGCTCACAAATGAAAAAGCCACTATTTGAGTTGCTCTGCTGCCTATTCAAGTCCCCCAAGATTACACTTAGTTAGTAGGTCCCCAGTGAATATAATTAAGTACCTGAGATAACCTAACCTAAACTAATTAGGTCCATCGACTAATTTCGTTATTTAACAAGCAGTTTCAAAAAGCGAAAAATATATTGTACATTAAGTACTGTGGAAAAAATTCTACCGTAAGGATTTTTTTTGGCAATTTCCTTCATGCTAGTAAAAGTTATAAATTGTTATGAAACGAATTAATTCAATTGTCATTTTGAGAACTTGTCTTATTATATTACTATATTATCTGTTGCATTTAATGGAGCAATATTATTAACATGACGAAAATCTTACTCTTCACTTCACGTTTCAAGATCTCAAGCTGCGAACTTATGATTATTCTACAGAAATAAGATAAGAGTTATTTTTTATAAATGTGAGTTTAGTGAAGGATACACTGAATACTTTAAAAAGTTGAGATTATCGAACAATTTTTTATTATTATTATGCATACTAGTATTTTTAGCCCGTGCGAAGCTACGGGCGAGTCTAGAAATGTAGCGGTGAATAAATCTTGTGTAATACA
>JAQFYC010001405.1:0-34916 GCA_034694165.1 Tomocerus mixtus | reverse complement strand
TAGTACAGGTAGGAAAGGCTACGAGAAGAAGGAGCTATTGAAGAGATTGAGTGTTCGCAAGGTTCGCTCAATTACAGCTTGTATACAGATATAAATATTTAAAGATATGCCTACTATACTATATAGTAAAAAGTTTTTACAAGTGTACGAGTCTAGCATGCCCAGTATAATATAACTTGAAATAATTGGCAAGTTTATAAAATAGCCTGTGGCATCAGTTAAGTAGATTTTGTCGTGTGCAGCAGTAGAATATAATATCTCTGAGGTTGCATAATAGTGCACAAGCATTTAAATGCTAAGTGTAAGTGTAAAGTGTTATGTGAAGTTCCATGGTGTGGTGTGGTGTGGCTTATACTTGCAGGGGAAGAATTAAATTTGCATTGCGTTCGTTCACATCACATCACAGTGTTATAGAATAAAGTATAAAGTATAAAGTAGAATAATCTGTAATGGAATATGAAGTGCCTCTAAATACTATAGTAGTAGCTTACGATTAGTTCCAAGTTTGAGGAAGGGGATTTAAATTCCGCTGCAGGAGTTACGTTCGTAAGTAGGATAAGAAAAAATCCCGACTTGGAGTACTACGATTAGTGACAAATAAATCAATGCAAATTTGATGAATGAAGATTAATTAATTTCATTAGACTCAACTCAGGAATGAATCAAAGTCAAATCCTCGCACACTTATCTTTAGCTACCCTGCAATATCTATATACCTATTTACTATGTACAGAACCCTTCTTACTTAATATTATAGAAGGGATAGCTTCCTATCTATAAATACCTATAAAATAATAGGAGCAAATGAAAACAGAAGTGTCTTCTTCTTCTTCTCATCCTCCGCCCGCTTTGGCTTGTGTTCTTCTAAAATATTCCTCTCCTTCTCTCCTTCTTTGCCGTTTCTCATATTTCCTCGCGGAATGATTTTGATTTTATTACCCTTGATAAGTAGCATTGAGAAAAAAGGAGAATTTCTTATAGAATATTCTGCATTGTATGATTATGCCATTCTGAGCATTTACATATAGATTAAGATAGATAGACAGTTAAAGCATTACATTATTTTTGCAGATGATCTACATAGCAATATATTTTATTATGATTCTGACTTCCACTTATGTGCATATGGAATAATTTTTATTGTGTTTACTCGACGTTCTCACATTATAAATAGCATGTTATGTGAATGTTTACGTTGTATAATATCGTCGCCTGTATATTAAAATTGGCTAAAATACAACTTTGCTTTCTCGGCGGATTTTTAAACACTTGTCTTACCAAATTTGGATATATTAGGGACGATATATAGATGAACTTTACTTATATAAGTAATAATAAGTACGTGGAATGATACTATGTACGTTTCTCTTACGTAATAAGAGGAAAAGAATAATAATACCAAGCTACAGCCTAAGATAACACAATATAACTATGAACTAAGGAATTATCTGTAGGAGTGCATGTACGTAAGTAAGGATCCGTAAATGGGGAAGCCAAGCGCTCCTCTTCGTTTGCATGCAAATGAGCATTAATAATTGCTTTATAATGTGATCAACAATAGAGTTGGACATTTTTATTAGAAAACATATTTCAGAAGAACTCCGCTATTCTCCAGCTCTGCTCCTAGCTACTTAGACTTGCTATGTACTTTTAGATTGTGTATCTTTGCAGTGTTATGTTAGATATCTGTTCTACTATGTGTCTATCTAGTGTGTGTTTGTGTATGTGATCTTCTGCTCTGTTATGTCTGTGCGTACATTAGAAACGTCTAAATTAATTATCTGGCGGTGCTCCTAGGCAAATCCAATTGAAACTCTCTTCCATGGAATCTATGCACCATATGTAGCAACATTAGACAGTAAACAGGAAAGGGCATAGTGCACTGCAGTCTTTATTCGTATATACTATCTGTGCAGATATATGTATATACTGTTGGTATGAATGGAAGAAGGAAGGAAGAGAAAGCAAGGAAAGAGAAAGTCTGCAAAGATTTTACATGCGAATAGGAAATCCCACCGTAACTAGCAACTCTTATACTACTTTTCACTTTATACATTATTTTACGTTACTTCACGTATTTAGGTATCCCGTTTTCATGGGCTTTCCTCCTTCTGATTCTGATTCTCCTAACAATAGCAACTAAGACTGTAATATGACGCTGCTCCTCTCTCTCTGTCTTCTTCTTCCAAACTAACATTCACAAAAGAAAGAAATTTCAATTTAAAATAATATGTGTGCCATTTCCTAGTAGATAGTTCCACACCATCTCTCACTGTGTTTGTATGTACAGTAGTAGGTTGTAAGTCTGAGTGAATCATATTGTACTACTGCACTGAACAGATAGGTACCTTCTAAGTATAAGTACATATTTTTGTAGACATATGAACATTGGGTGCTGAACTGACGTATCTCGATGTGGATGTGAATGTTTCTAACTGCGTATTACATTTAGACAGTATAAGTAGTCTAGTTCGAGGAGAATGTTTCATTTCACATGTAGAAATAGTATGTACACAAATATAGATCTACTATCTACATACGACGTACAATATAATACACCAATGAGATGTGGAGACATATTATTCATTCTTTCTCCATTTATTGTTAGTGAGACATGCGAAGAAAGCAAATAATATGTCTTTTTGCATGCAGATACGTAAATGGATGCACGTTCACTTCACACGTAGCGAAATTTTATTTCTGTTGATGTTGTACAGTACAAGTAGTGCACAGCACAACATTTGAAATATGTATGCAGTAGTATGTATATATACAGATACAGTAAATGTGTTAAACACGAATAGTTATGTGAAGTTATATACTACTACTATAGTGCAAAATGTCTAGTTAATTGTCCTGTATTTAAATAATATTTTTTTAATCTGCTATAATATTAGCATAAATAATAATATTGTTATATACAATATAAAGTACTCACTGGACAATAAACAAGTAGGAAATAATATTATTTCTATATTTAGATATTTAAAACCTTGAATGTTGATATAGCATACAAATCGATCTGTAAATAATTTGCATAAGCTTGGATATAGAAATATATGGCACTATGCTGTGAGTTTCCGTCGTGTATTTTAGAAGAGGGAATTTTGTAGAAGTACATATTTAATATATAGAAAAAGGCGTTTGTGAACTAGTTTAGTGCTGCCATCTGGAATATAATATATTTTGTAAGTGTACCTACCTCTAATTTTGAAGTGAAAGCAACACTTATGGTTAGAGTTGCTTTAAAGGAGATGATGTGTTGTAATGCGAGGTAAAGTGCATGTAGAGTTGGAAAATATGAATCATAAATATATTCAGAGTGCATTTGTTTTCTGAATTTCCTATTAATGTGACGTGAGAAAGAAGGGCCACAGAGAAAAGTGAGAGAAAGTGCACTGAATTCAGATGCATGCGTCGCTAAGCTTCAGTTGATCTCACTAAGTTGTCTTGTTCGGTTATCTTTTAAAAATGACTTTCTTTCCATCGCATCCTCATTCCTCTTTCTCTATTGTTCATGATGTCTAATTTATTAGAATATGAAAACTCTATAAGTTTTTCTCGCTCTCAAGCCTCCTTTCTGTGTTGGCTTAACTTGTCCTATTTTTGTGAAGGAGAGGATGAAGGCTGAGAGAGAAACTAGAACTAGAACTAGAACTAGACTATGCTGACTGCTTCCAGAAAAACTATCTAAAAACCAAACCAAAACCAGCACATACCAGACCACTATCTGTACACACTTATAGTACTTACTTACATACTGTACAAATAGTTATAGTTGCGAAAAAAGTTTCTTTCAGTTCAGTTGGATCTGGATCAAAATCTATGGCAGTGTTAGTGCCATGCCACCAGAATACTAACCTATTACACGAGACAAAGGAAACCAACCGCTCAACCAGAACATTCTTCTTACTTATGTTGTTTGTGTGCACCAATTTATGGAACTTGTTACTTACAGCTAGTACCTTGTCCTGTCCGAGCATACACAAATACAATCTCCAATCTGCATAAACTATTCCTTACTCATTCTAATACGTTTTTTCTATCACAAAAAGGCTATTGCACAATTTGCATTCCAAATCTACTATTATTACTTAAGTAATAATAATTGCACTAATTTAATAATAATTGGTTTAAAAAACAGGCTATTAACACAATGGGCTTTATTTAATTTTTTTGGAATTAGTGTTTTTATTGTGTATAGGTATAAGCTCATGATTTTGACCTTGGTTAGATTTCTGTTAGACATTATAGCAAAAAATGACATTAAAGAGAACTTTTGTCCTTGAGAAAAGTCACAGTAGTATGTAGGACATTGACTGTGTTGAGCAGACATATTTATCTGTCATCAAAAGGATTTTGATATTAGGCCAATAAAATAATAAGTATCACTGGGGTTTCCCACTAGTATGCTTATTTGTCAATAGAAGCTAAAGGATATACATATTAGCAAAGTATAAGTAAGTAGGGAAAGTGGGGATATCAAAGTAATGTGCTTATGTTTGGTTGTGACACAATGAAATGAATAAAATTCGTTTCCCGTTAGAAGCCCACCTGGTCTGGTTTGCCGTCAAACGCCAGAAGAGCATTCATTTTCACCCTGACACTTTCTCCATGGAGAAAGTTTTGTTTGAGTGAAACTTAGAGCGTAGTTATTTGCTTTTGACAGGAAAAATGAATTTGAGGAGTGGATATAGTACATAGTAGCATATAAATATTATAAATGAACTTGCTATTACATACATACATAGTTACATACACATAATATAGTAGACAGTTGTTTAGGCATAAAACTGGCGGATGTTAATCAGTCTAATTACTAGAATAATCCAATAGGCTTTGAGTGAGTTAGTGTCTACTGTGCTGTGTAAGTAGTACGTTGTGTTATTATATAAGGTAGGTATTATACATATAAGTAGTAGTTTGAGTAGAAGTCGAGAGAGAATAAATAGCCGCTGGAACTCTGGATAATAACTAAGTACCTACTTATATACATACGTACTTTACAAGTATATGAAGAGATGTGTTTTCTGTTGTGTTGTGTGTAGTCTGGCATGTATACAAATGTATGCATACAGTATTTGCGAATTTAATTAGTTCTTCAGGACTCTAGTTGCATGTTCTGTTCTGCTCTGTTATGTTGTTATGTTTCTGGACGTGGACAACGAAGGATTTAATTTGTTTTTTCTCGTGACTGACAATAAATGTTGCTTGCTGGAGTCTTTCTCTCTCCTCTCTGTATTTCTCCAGTCTATCTGTCTATACCTAGTACGTACAGTACAGAGAGTTCAGTAGAGTAACATTGCATCTGTAGCATTGTATTGTATTGTATTGTTTGAAGGCATGCCCTAGTAAAGTCTAATAGTTTGTTTATACTTATCTAGTTAAGTAGTCCTGACCTGAAGGAAATGGAACAGAGAATTGTTCTCTACTATTCGACTTTTGTTCTGTAATTTCTGTACGTACCTACTGTTATGTAGTATATACATACAGTATTTTAGTGTAGATTGTAGAACGGTTTTATGTATAGGCACCTCGTGAATGTATGTGTTTAACTATGTTGCTAACGTAAGTCAACTGAACTGAACTGGAGTGAACTCAGTGAATGAGTATAGGTTTTATTCGCAGTGCTTAAGAAATCTTGTAGTTTGTGTTACGGCAAGTTGTACTCCTAAGGGAAGAACTTTCCTTGGAAAACTTCTTGTTTCTCTCTGGCTTCGTTTCCCTGGCAGAATGCAATGCTCTTTATATTTCTTCTTTCTTACTCTTACTCTTACTCTATATATTTATATATCTGTAGTCATAGTACAAATATGTATGTAAGTATACTATATGTATGTACATGAAGATATTATGTGTATATAGGTATAGGAGGGGAATACATACTAATACGTATGTAGGTAGTAGTACTGGGGATACAGATGTCTCTTTTTCTTAGTTACGTTGCGAGACAAGGAAGCAGACAAGTTAAACCGAGAACAGTAGAGTTGACTAAGTAAGTATTAAGCTGAGCAGAGATCTCTATACGTATGTACGTATGTACGTCGTATGTATTACTATGTATGTAGTATGTAATAGAGCACAGATGGAAATTGGCTCAAGATTACTAACAATAAGCAGAGGAAAGAGGAAAGACTAGCTTACGTATCAGTAAGCGTAGTTATAATGTATAAATTGAAACGTCGTCGTCGTCTTCGTACTTTCTCCTTGCTTTCTCCCTACAATCCTACATACACTAACTAGAACTACTGAGAGCAGAGCGTAGGAATGTATGAATGCATGCCGCATGCATGCTTGCACACGCGAATGATGTATTAGGTACTATTAGGAAAGATCCAGGTCTCCCTTTTGGCTCTTGAGACATAATTTTTTCTCTCTGCCTTTCCTTGTTCCAGTTATCCGCTATTCCCGACATCCCGACCCAAACCAAACCAATGCTTAGGCTACTGGAGCTAACTTACTTTATCTATACGATTTTATCTACGTTTTGACAAAGAAGGTACGGATCTAAGGGAGCAACATACAGATAGCTATTATTTCTAAAGACATACGTTACTGTTACATTACACTGTATTATGTATGTATTACTTAACTGATCTGCTGCAGTACATGGACATTATGCAAAAATGCATATTGGATACATATTTTAATATAAATCCATTTTAACATCAGCACGTACACCAAAATACTCTTATTTTACATGTCTCTCTATCCATGCATGAACAATGGCAGCAGAAAAAACCATACTGACGTCGGATGTCAAAAATATATGCAGGACATACATTTACGAACAGAAAAATGCATTAGGTAGGTATTTAATATATAAAATGTGGGTATACTTTAAAAGAAGTTCAAATAATAGAAAGAATGAAGCTTTTGAGAAAATAATGTAATTTGAATTCGATTTTTGAGGATTGGATGGTCGTATAGCCTCTTGTAAGGAAAATATCTTACATTCGACTGCACATTTTGTGTGACTTGTTGGTAAGTGTATTGGGCATTGTCGTAAGTTGTTTATTACACGTGTATCGTATGTGATATGAAATATATTATTTTAACTCGGATTATTTACGAGGGGCTGTCAAGCACAGTAACAAGTACTAGTATAGCAATACGTAATGATAATACCCTTATTGTGAACGATTACCTACTAGATTTAGCGAATACAAAAGTACCGCTGCTTAGATATATAATAATTACTTCTCAGAATTATTTTGTCAGAATTTATGATTAACTTCATGCACTTAAAATGTTAAAATGTCTATAATTTTGAGCATTCTATGATTTGAAATCTGATTAAGTTAAATTAAAAATTGTTAGCGTATTAACGAAAAGTATGTTCTAAAGTGTTATATTCCTGAAGTGAAGTATTTATTGATAATAATTGAAATTTTACTAGACACTAAATTTTAATTTGTTCCATCATAATTCTAAACTTTGTCTTTAGAAATAAATATGCAATAGGGCAATTAAATTATTTTAACTATATAGGTTACGGTTGTATACTTTACTAATTCTTTCTAAGTAAGTACCTAATTAATAACTATACATTTCATACCTAGAAAACCTCTTGACGTCACACTTATCGAGTCTGCAAACTAATAGATAGATAGACAGGGTTTTATTTTGTTTCTCGAACATTTCGTTCATATACCAAAAGGATAAATTCACGGTACACATATTTTCAAATTTCAAATATTTATTTAAAGTGACAAGTGGGTAGAGAATGGACAGTTACAAAAATACATCCTGCTATCATGCAGAAACGCACACAGATATGATGTGATCACTTACACTTGCTTGCTTTATCGTACGCACAAGATATAGAAGCACTTGCCAAAACTATGCGGACAAATCAAGCTAACAATATTATTTTTTTTTCTATTTCAGGATTTCTCAACGTTGCCAAATTTAAGAAATGGCAGGTGGATAACAATCTACTAAATTGAAGGTACGTTTCACAATTTTTAAGTCAATATTTTTTTAGCCAAATTAGCGTGTGAAAATTGTAAACACTTGTTTAATAATTTATTTTTGAAAAACTAAAAAGATTTCTGTTCAAGAAAAGGTTTTGCGATTGTCTTACTGAATGACATCTGAAAATATTTATCTGTAGAAAAATATCCGATTCTTTTTCCCTCTATATCAGTATTAACCATATTAACCTGTATATAATTTAAGTAGTGTCGCACATTTTTCGATTTGGTAACATTTAGCAATAAGGATAAAGAGCAATATAATTCTGTGGTAGTTTTATTAGTAGTGTGATCAAATCAAATCCGCAATATCAAATCATAATAAACTCTGCGTGCTTCAAGAGCAGAGCGAAGGTAATCCATTGGCTTCAAACAACATTTAATGATTCTCAGAGGAAATTATTACGCAGGGAAACACATTGCATGATATGAACTCCTGGGTTAAAAATATTTCCGTTAATCGTAAACCTCACTCGCTCTTTCACTTTCCCATTCACTCAATTTTATTCTATTTGATATATTTCAATTAGGAATAGTAATATATCCTCATATAGTTAGTTAGTAAAGGCTTTTCTCCTTAATATCAGCACCTCTATGTCCTAATAATATAACTTTTAGACACAAGACAAACTTTCAACTAAGGAAACGCACGCGTTCGACTTTGGCCTGACTGACTAGCTAAGCTCACTGCACTGATTACTGATAAGTACTGCGTAAATTTTATTATACGGCCAATGTGGCAGCTAACTACTAATATTATTTTACTTACTTCCTATAGGTATTAGCTTGTCAATTTATTCTAACAAGGTTGAGCAATATAAAATTGTGAGTATCTAACAAGGGTACTTAAAATATGCTTAGGCATTGTTGCTATTATACTCTTGCAAAACATTTAATAATGTAAATACTATTTTATTCAATAGCCAAAATATTTTTCCAAATTGTTTATTTTGAAAATTCATCTTATTTTAGATTTTGAAGTTAGAGAGGGAGATTATATACAAAAATCTATTTGAAATTGTAGAGCAATTTCTGAAAAATTAGTAAAAAAAACCTTCGAATCTGAAATTTTGTTTATTGATATTAAATTTCACCATTTTCTCAATTCCAATGATCCCATGCATATAATTTTGTGTCGGGCCCAACTCTATAGCTAATGCATGTCTACACGCGTAGCTTTTAGAGTTGAAAAGAATGAAAGTTCGTTACCAATTTGGAAATAGAGCGGAGCAGCTAGAATCAGTGTTATACAATATATTGTAAGAGTTGCTACTTGTAAGCATGGAAATAAGGGAAATAGAAATAGGTACAAAGTTATCAAAAGCATTTGCGTACAAAATATACGCATATTGTGTAGGTACTGCTGTTGGGTGGATGTAAGGTATTATAATAAACCACATATTATGTCATGGCTTAAGTTTAAGGTTTACTAATAGCATTTAACAGCTGCCAACGCAGACATTCGTGTTAGCATGGAAATTGAGATAATGAACTAGTGAAATAAAAGCGTGGCTTTAGTAAAGCAAGAAAATAAGAAATGAAAAATGTGAATTCGGGTTAGATTTATAGTTCCATTGACTTTTGTAGTTGGTTGGTTGCTGCCGTACGTGGAAATCTTTCTTGGGCGACTAAAACTGAACATAACTTAAGTAAATAGGTAGTTACCTGCTGTTCTATTACACATACCTAAGTACTTGTATTTATTTACATGTAATACAAATAACAACCTATACCTATGGGGAAAGTGTATATCGTGTGCACCACATTACATATTAATTGCTCTGCATTTATTTGGAAGCATGTGAAATACAATTGGCTTCCGCAAATTGCAGCAACATGTTAGAAAACAGATTTTACGAATGTATTTACATTTGTATTGTTTCCAATCCCATTAATATTAACTTTAGATGTAATAAGTACGCCACTTATATTATTTATTTACTTAAACCACTCGAGTTTTCAGAACTTCAACATAATGTATTGCCTAAGTAAGTATATGGAATTATTTGCCATTTAATTTCTTGTTACCGTAAATACCCTCCATACACATACACATATAATCTCCATTCCAATACGTAATAGCTATTCATATTAAATCAGATTTTCTATAAAATACCCAGTTTTAAATGAGATTTTGAGACTTCAACCCAGATTATTAATAATGGTTTATAACTCCTTGAAAAATTCCAAATAAATCCTTGTTTTAATTCCGATTTATGTAAACAAAAGGTTTATTAATGCTCACATGGGTTATTAAGAAGGATTTTGCGGTAGATGTATAGCAATAGTAATAAATAGGAATTATTTTATATACAAATATAAGTACTATGTAACATACATATTTATTTACTATTGTAATGGCTAACAAGTATTTGTAGGTTTATTCTGGAGAGGGGATTTTGCTATTATAAGTTAGCGTTTCCTTTCATTTGCGCTTTTGTTTTCGGAATTGGTCAGTTGGTTTCCTTTGGTCGGTTGAACTCACATTCACAATCAGTCAGAGCAGAGCAGAGCTTGCCAAGCCAAGCCAACTTCATCGGAAACAATTGCACGAATCACAGTCAGTTGGGCAACTGACTGACACGAGCAACGCTCCCTTTTGAATATGACTGATTACATTTCCAGTGCTGCAATGAGCAACACAATACAATAGAGCAATAAACAAAATGAAGCAAGGGATACCTAACATATCGTACGTGCATGCAAACAAAACAGCATAATATACATAAATATAGTTGTGGTTTGGTTTGCTCTGATGTGTATAGGAAAGCTAAGCCATTATGTAGTGAAAGTTATCCCTTCAGAATTATGTACGCATATGAATAGCAAATGCAGGGAAAGTTCATGCAAACAAATAATACAACTAAACACAAACAGCCTTGACTTTTGTTTAAATACTTTCCCTGAACAAGTTTCTTTAGTTCAAGTCTTTATTTTCAAACTTATTACTTTTTAAGGTTGTTGTTGTTGGACTGACTACCTCCCATTAACAAAGCACACAGACTGTCGTCGCTAAAAAACTAGCGTGCACATTTGGACCAATTTACATAAAGTTGTAAAAAATATAACAACACATGTTAAAATATTATTCTACAATATGGGTACTAGGTAGTAGGGATTAGAACAATTTATACAAATAAAAACGCCTTTAGTTTAAAAACAAAGTTACTGACCTGACATCTACGTTGGTCATGTTCGTGCAGTATCAGCAGCATAATACGAAAGAAGTAATTAACTGAGCTTGCATTATGTAGTGCATACATATATACAATAAGTAATTAAAGCTTTGAGCTGATGGACAGATAAAAAGGGATTTTGTACTCGTGCCCAAACATGTATGTGGTATTACTTATTGTTGTCAGTTTTTCTGCTTCTGTATTGTTAATACTTCAAAAACGTTTTTTCTCTTTGCAGAAATGTAGAGCGACAAGAGATTACAGCTTTTACTTCTTTTCCTGTTCGAGGAAAAAACAATTTTTTCTTCCATTGTCCAAGATTAATAATTTTGCTTTTGGCGACAGTATTAATTTTCTCTGAGAAATGGCCAACGTATTAATGGAGAAGCATGAAGGACTAAATAAAAAACAGAATACGCATTCCAACATAGATTATTTATGTTTAGATAAAGATATTTTTCATTGAAAGTCAAGTATGAAGACAAGTTTTTGTAATCATACAAATAGCCGTTCGTTTAATTTGGTAATACATAGATGCTAAGTAGATAATCTAAAATACAGATACACTTTAGTAATGATAAGAATTGCTGTTGTCCGCAACATATACTAAATATTTATATATTTAAGTACAAATACGTATAGCAAATAAATAAAATGTGAAAGATTTCAATGGAAGATTTTTTGTTGATTACTTTTCGTTTATTTTATTCAGAAAAGTCTCACCTTTTGGTTGACCAGTATAGCAAGTTTGTAGGATAGTAAATTACAACTAACTTTGCCTCTAAAAGGATAAAATGCAACATGCAACGCAAAATAGGCACATTAAATAATAGCACATTGCATTCTGTTGGGGTGAGCTAGCTGAAAGTGCAGTGATGACTAAATTGCACGTAAAAGAATTCTCTCACACCTTCGAGAGTTATAATTATAATAATAACAAGTGTCATGCTTTCCCTAATGTTTAGTTTCCACCTGAGGCAGTAACCTTAAGAGTACCTTTAGAACTTTAGACTAAAGGAAAGGCAATACGTTCACACTATATTGTACGTAGTATATGGTAGGAACTGTTGTAAACTGTCACCGCTATCTGATCGGCAAGCATGGAGTTTAGTGGACTGGAGACGGCTATTGTTTCCTTTATAATCTCTTGAAATGGGATATACGGAAGGGAACACTCCTTCGCTATTCACTTATCTTCCTTTTAATTCTAGCTGGTACTTAAGTACATGCACACTGTTTACACCTAAATAGTTGGGGAAAGCATTAGTTAAGGTAGACGAAAGCTGACTAGTGCATTAAAGACTTGTATGTAGTTAGTATGTAGTTAGCAGTGAGCGGCAGCATTTTATTTGTGCCAATTTGATTGTAATAGCAGTGGAAACTGAATAGTCCGTATAATCAAAGGGGAAATGAGAGCGTTGCATTGCATTTCTCTTTAGTTGACTATGACTTGACAGCCTATATATATTTCCACTTTCTCCTACCTAATACTTACCTACCTGTTCGTATCTGGAATCTAGACGCTTTTAGATAACTAATCTTATGGTACCCCCTTTTTACTGTATAAACATTGCTTAAATGCACTGCCATTAGTATCTACTGTAATTTATATGTAGCTGATATACAAGCAATAAATATTTATAAAATAAGGCAAGTCGTTTACCTTGGACGATTATATTGGGTTATAATGTAAATTATTATCTAGGAATACTGTAGTTGGTAGTAGTGCATTAGTAGTATGGACTGTATTTTGTGCTGTATAACACTGCATTACTAAATGCAAGCTACCTAAGTACTGTGTCATTTATACTATAAGCTGAATTTTCTGCACCTGTTTGTATAACCATAGCTTAAGTGCCTATATTCAAATTTTGAACACATTGCATTGCACAAATATTTAATTTGCCACAAGTGTTTTTCAGCAAATAATTTTATTTACCAACAATAAAATTTTAAATTTCCTCAAAAGTACTAATCGCCAAATAAAATACTTATTTTGCAACAAATTTTCATAAAAGTTACAATAGTTGGTAAATAAATAAAATAAATTACGTGAAAAACATTTGTGGCCAAGTCAGTAATTATTTTATGGTGTGTCAAGTAAATATAAGCCTTTAAACTATGTGTATACATACAGGTCCAGAAAATTCATGCCACGACTACACAACGGGTACGCTGTAGAATAAAGAGTATAGGTTTCCTAACTTATGTTCAATTCCCTCGTTGCTGAATAGCAAACAGTAGGACACATAGAAATTATCCCTATGAGATAATGTTAATTACAGGTTTCCCTTTTGTCTGTATATCTGCCTATTAATCTCTCTGTAATCTTAAACGAGACAATGTTGAATGCATTCGTTCAAAGGGAATAAATGGGCAGTGACAGACTCTTTGATGAATGTGCTCACTTGACTTGACGCTTATTGTGTTGTTCTTATATACGTGTAGTCTGTACTCTACTCTGAATGCACAACACAGCTACATAGCACTTAAATGCATAATACATGTAAATAGGAGTAAATAGAAAGTGGAAGGAATGGAAATGCATTGCATTAGGGAATGTCATGCCTTCTCTACAAAATCTGACTACTATTTAACTGTGACTGCTACTTCCCTTTATATTCCCATTCTCCCTCATTTACTAAATTCTAGCTTACTACCTAAACGCAAGAACATTATAATTTATCCGTGTCTCAAACCAGAACCAAACCAGGGATACAAGCAAACTAATTCCTTTTTCAATAAATAGCGGAGAGTTGGGCTTTACGAATCGCTGCACTAATAAATATACAGTTAAACTGTCCTTTAAATAAATCTACACACCTGTTTATATGTATGGAAATAAATACTTTGGAAGCTTACTTCTAATATTGTAACACTAAAAATTTCATGAAGTCTTCTAATGAATTTATGAATTTTATGTACAAAAATCATGTTTCCTTTTTTGAAAAGGCCAGAACTATTGAAAGCACGAATTTCGTTCCCTAACGTAAGTCTCCATAGAATTGTTTTCAAGAGTGTGTGCCATACTATTATGATAATAGTGAACTGAATGCTAATGTTGTGGGGCTCCGCTCTGCTGCTGGTGCATTGTTATATTTATTCTCTTCTGTCTCTCTCCATGTTGTGTACTTCTCTCTTTCTCTTGCTAAAACTCAGTCCTAGTATTTATATACATTAATATCCACTACTTATATTTATTGTAATATATTATTAACTAAAGTAAGTAAATGATATTTAACAATGTAATAGAGAAGGCAATTTTAGTAATTTTGGATTCGTCTACCTAATAAGTAGACAGACTTAGTTATAATTTAGTGGAGGTAGGGCATAGCATCATTTTGTTTCTTATTTCTTAAAATATAAATCAGAGGAATTGCACTACCTTCGTATATCCATAGTCCACAGTCCACACTCAGTAATATAAATATACAGTGGTTTAGCTTTGAACTTAAATTAAAAGTTGATTGCATATCAAGATACTTAAATACTTAAATACATCTTTATTTGTGCATGTGTAAGCTCTATATATATTGACGTTATACATGCTTTTACTAAACTGTTAGTTATATATGTACTCATTCCATTGCATAACTTGGATTTTAGTCTGCCTGGCTCTCAGCAATATGTTCCATGAATGGGTGGGTGGAGGTGGAGGTGGAGGAGATCGTTTGGTTACACTACTACTCGTCAGTAGGATTCTTTACATACTTAATATTACTATGTATTTCATGTACTTACATTATACTATATAGTATTTAACTATAGGAGCCTAGAGAGAAAGAGGCATATGTGCAGTAGGTACCTAGGTACCTAATATATAACTTACTTGTCTTGGTTTGGCATAAGGATGGATAGTTAGTGAGTTCAGTTGCATAATAATAAAGGTAGTTAATACAGTGTTGATCGTGCGGCGAGTCTCGTCTGTCTAAGTAGTTCCTTCGTCTAATTGGTATTCTGGAGGCTAACTCCCTTCCCTTTCCTCTCCACCTCATCTTAACTCTTAACTCTTACTATTAAATATACCTACAGTCTACAGAGCTACTTTACCTAAGTACAAAGTAGGTAGATAAGGATAAGGCATATTTCCTATGTTATTAGAAGATACCTAAGTATTTCTAGAGAATCTGCCTGCATATACTACAACTAAGGACACTTCATTCAACTTCAATTGTAAGTAAATGGATAGAATATACTAAATATAAGGTACAGTGTAAAGTATAAGTAGACATCTGTATACCTTAACTTTCGTTAGTTACATAGTATACTGTAGGATGATAATTTTGTGTGTAAGACTCGTCGTCACAGAACAACACAATTGTTTTCATAGGCACCTCCCCTCTTGTCTCTTCGGTATATTATATTATGCCCCCTGTATAAGTGATGACATTGCAACCGTGACTAAAATATATTTAGTCTAATTGTTACGACATGCATAAAGTAGGCACCGCATCAGTTGAAACATCATATAGACAATGTAAAACCAGCATTCTATTATATAAAGCGAAGAGTTACACAGTTACAGGTGTAAAATACATTAGTAGGTATGTAGGCTGAGAATTTATGGCTCTAGCAATAAGTAACTTAATATAATATGTATTTCTACTGAAAGCTATTTTTTAATACTGTCAATGCCAGCCACTATTTGGTGGATATATCTAGATATAAAATGTTTTGTACGCACTTATCTTAATATATTAGTATTGTAAATTTTTTTGGAGATAAACAGTCCGAGTAATCTTTAACCACAAATTGTTTGGTACATAAGCTACAATTTACAATACTACGCTGCCATGAAATACAATGCCAGAGGAAAGAAAGCCACAAATTGACAGTAATTGCTCTGAGGGCAACTTTAACATTTTTTTACATTGTGTTTACGTCCTACCCTGTTTGGTGCATATGCGTGCTGTTGTTGTGCATTTTATTTAAGTATTGCAAGTTATACTATATGTGTAATTGTTACGCTGCACAACCTTTTATATAAAAATACATTTATTTTAAATGCCGTTTAAATATTGTATTCTAAAATGGAGAAAATAGTCATCTGGCCTTAAAATGTGGACTATAATCAGTTGATAGCTTATTACAATCACAAGATAAGAAAAACTTAAACCTTAATTTGTTGCATACTGTATTATACGTAGATTAAAATCTCATATTAGAGATTGCTATTACTGTTCTTATCTTGAGACTTTATACCAAAAATAGAGAGAACTTTTACCATGACAAAATAGCACGTACTTGCTATTGGTGTCGTTCTATTGACTTTCTATGACGTTGCAAAGATTTTAGAAGTCATGTGCCAATAATGGAATGGCCAACTAAAGAGTTAGCTTTGGCAATCTCTTGCCGATGTTTTTGGAAAAGTCAAACAATGAAAGTGACACGACCCACTTGATTCCCTCCTTGAGAAGACTTGACTTGACTCGCACTGAATTGGGGGAAAGTGTAGTTGAGATAGTTCTTCCCGTTTCAATCAATGCGTTATGCACAGAAATACTGCACAACAAAACACATTTTCGTTGTATGTATGCGAGGACATTTGCGGTGGGAGGTACCTACAGCAAGGAAAGTCAGAGACATACTAACTATGAGTCTCATTCAATTGCCTCCTTAGGAATTCTACTTGCTTCTTAAGCGAGCTAAATTCAAACCAAGATATTGTACATACGTATCAGGCCGGACATATGGTAACGCGTGCCTTATCCCAATGCAAGTTTTTATTCCATTTTTGGAAATATTTTGAGCTAATACAATAACAATAGATTTTTCGATTTCATAGAAATGACCTTGACCATTTTTATGCTGACTTTGTAGGCCTTTCTGCAAAAAAATATTTTCACTCGCTTCACATATTAAACATTTGTGACTCATTTGTACAATTGTTAAAATCATTTTCCCGTGTGCGCTATTTGTTGGCATATGTCTACCATTTCAAAAGCAGTTTGGCATACTTGTGCCATTTCCATACAAATTTGGTAAATTTCTACCATTTAACAACATTTTTTCGCACTATTTGTTCAATTTTTCTCCGACCATTAGCAAATATTAATAACTTTTTAAAATTTGGCAAAGTGAAAGCGGAAAACTTTAACCTTTGGCTTATTATCATTATAATATATGCCCGAAATTAAAATAAATGTACCCCTTGTTCTGCCTATGACACATATATACAGATGTGGGTACATAATTATACATAATCTATATATATGAAGAAGGGTGTATCAGAAATAACACTGTACAACTTTGTACTTCTGCTAGTTAGTATAGAGAATTGGAATGTAGGTAGAAGTTAAGTGTTAGTAGGCCGGCTGCTGTCTCTTTCTTTATGAGTTTCCCATTGTTCGATACTCTACTGTGGAATACATAACAATTCAATAGAACCAACAACCCTCTGTATGTTCTAGTGTTGTAGAGTGCGGAGTTAAGGAAGGAAAAGTAAATAAAATAAATATCCAGTCATTTGAGTAGCTCCAGCAAGAAGGCGGGTATATCTTTAGTTAAGATACATTCTTGCAGTTAAAGTAAATTGCTTATAGGCCAGGCCAAGTTCATTTGTGTTCCTGTCTTGAAGTCTTGAAGTGAACTGTGTGTGATATCCTATTTGTGTATAAGGAATCTTTATGCTCCAAGTGTTGGGAAATAGGAGAATGTTCGCTCTACGTATTGTTTGCTACGTATTTTATTTAAATCTATAGATCTGTATGCAAGTCAATTGGTAGCTTATTTTCTGTGAGTCAGCTCAAGACACATTTTATTGTCGGAAAAAGAGAATGTTAACTTTTACGAGATGCATGCAAGAGATATCGGTCGAAGGCAGCACAACAAAACACAGTATAGTTCAAGTCAAAGACAAGCACTCTATACTTCATTCTCGTATAAGGAATTTCCCAATATGGGACGAGATTTAGAGGGCATGTTTTGTTTACATGTAAAAGAGCGTATCAGTAGCGAAAGTTGGTTATAAAGAATTATCTTTAGAAAATAATTATTTTACGAACAATATAATATAATAAGGAATTTCCATGTTTGTAAAGTGTTTTCACGGTCACAAGATTTCTTATACGCAGAATTCTCTTTCACTGTACTGACTTGACTTGACTTACACTTTACATTCTGAACGCTTGTCATTTTCTAATGCCTATTGACTATTGCAAAGCCCATACACTATGAAATTCTTCAATTGCACCAATACCAAATGAAAATTGGCATTTTTTAAATATTTATAAATATCTCAGGTCAGATTTGAACTGCAAAATAGTTTGAGTACATCAGTCGATTGTTCTTTTGCTATACAATGTAGAAAAGAGGATTATTATTCCTGATTTTATAACACATCGAATATTTAATCCTATTTGGATCATGTAAGGATATTTCCGAAAATCAGTATAAATAAGTAGATTATGCATCATAATCTTCTGTAATTCTGACTATAAACATTTATTTTATCTTCCTGTTTCTATACGTAGTAGCCACTTATGCAATGCTATTATCAAGCTTTCATTACAAAATTATTATCATACACTAAATTATGTATGTAGTAAATATAAAGCGGAGAGAGCACACGAATTCTAAACCCGAACCAACCACTACCACAAGCGTTGCTATACTTTACTGTATTAACTTATTTAGTGTGTGTACTGTATTTGTATATGTAAATAGTGAGTGGGTTGGGCATTGAGGTCTTTATGGTAGAACGGTGTGTGTACATTGCGTAAGGTATTTCATTGTGTGGTGTATTATATTAAACTGTTATGCATGTGTGTGTGTGTTGTATAATACTACAACTATGTATGTACAAGGCAGAGCATTATTACCCAAACAGACGCTGCTGGTTTTTCCATCTGGTTTGAGTGGGAGCGGCTGTGACCGCTTTTTGAGTTGAGATTTACTCAACTTGACTTTTGTTTCGTTCAGTTTAGTTCAAGAGAAGTGAATAGCCATACACTCTTTATCCTCCTAAAGTAAAGTTTACCTTGTACAATAATTCCACTGAAAAACGTGTGGGTAGATAAACCCTACTTATTTAGAAATTTTTATATACCTTTTTGTAAACTTCCTATTAATGGGCAAATCAGGAACCCAGATTTCCTATTATGCAAATGCAAGAAATACAAATATAAGTAAATGAATACAAATCCTATACAAATTACACAATTTACAATATTTTATAAACGAGGTAGTTGTACATGTCTGATGTGTGTGTACTTTTTTTCTTAATTACTCATTGTGTATTTCAGAAATATATTTGTACCTTCTGCTTTCACTTTTACTTGCACTCACACTCACTGGCATTTGCACCTTTTCATTTTTAAGCTGTAAATTAATTGCATAAAGAATCTTGAACGAATCTGTCTACAAGTATTTCTGATTTTTGACTTTTACAATTTTTAAGCCATTATCTGTATTAAATTGAGTGGTCTAATTAATTTACTCTGGTACAGGTTAATCCAATTGGATTTGTTAGAAACATTACAAGTACTATACTTAATCCACCTATTCTACAGTAAGATATCTTACTACGTAAAGTAGGTTAAAACAGACAGGTATCTTGAATCTTGTATCTTTTTCTTCATGTAAGTACATATGTAATATAGTAAAATACTTAAAATATCCTCTACTATAGATGTAGAGTGTCTTGAGAAGATGTTAAGTAATATATTGATATATATATATATATATAGCTACTATAATAGCATAAATATGTTCCACATGTAATAGTAATACCTAAGTAAATAATGTTGTATAGTATGACAAAGACGTAGTGTATATTGTAGCTTCTGGCGCTGTGGTCTTTTGTACAGTACTTTATGGTAACAATACAATAATATGTAGTAGATATAGTAGAATGCAATGTGAGGCAACAGAATAGAATGGAGAGAGCACGCATATGCCATAAATGGTTAGGTTACGATACATTTTCTAACGTTATGTTATGTTATGGAATGTTATGCTTCCTTTGCTCTGCTCTGGTGTTATTCTTGGTTACCTTTCTACTTAGGAAATACAATAGTACATAGAAGGTAGGTCGGTAGACTATATTACGACTGCGGCTACTGTTATGTCAACTGATATATTATGCATGGGAACAAACTCTCATCTTCCTTTCTCCTGACTTTCCCTTTCACTGTCTTATCCCTGTGCAGACAGTACGTCTTCCTTTCTTTTCTCCAGCAGACTTTCTCTTTCTCTCCAGAAAACTAAAAAGAATGTTACGCAGATTCCCGACAATCGGCGATTCTCCTGAATCACCGGTGATTTAAACAATATTAAATTTATCCTCAAGGTGTACCTTACTCACTGCTACTCACTTCCACCACTACTCTCCTAGAAATCAAATGGACTATACATTCTGCATGAAGAGATGCCCTTTCTCAATTCCCTTATAACCTAAACTGCCAACAAGAATATAATATTACATACATATTAGATACCAACTGCTGATGGGATTCCAGCATCACTACATTTACTTAACTAGAACTACAGATAGCTACGCTTTTCTCAACAGAAACGCTTTTCAAGCTAAAGAAAGAGAAATTGTGGAATAAAATATTGTACCAGTTTACTACGTATCCTGTCCTGTCTTCTCTCTACCATAAATACCATTTATTTTTCTTAACAATCTATAACACGTTATCTATCTACTAATAATATTGGGGTATAGAGAATCAGCGTAAAGATATATTTTTTAAATATGTAGTTAAATGTCGCTTCATTTACTATACAAATAAGTGAAAATTAACAATTACTAATAATTTATATGCTGTAGCTTTTATTTTATCTTATACGTCATAAAGATCGTACAGGTGCCCAATGTATAGTATATTCCTTTAAGCTTACGCTTTTTAGGTGGTTGCATGTGCCCCATTGATTTATGGACATCACATCAATCTTAATTTTGATTTGTCAGGAGGAAATTCAATTCAAATACAACATTCGTTCCTTTATAGCCAAATTAAACTTCTAATCCTGTTTTTTACATCTAAATTATATAGAATTTGAAATTGGGTTCATTATTTTGCACGCTATATATTTTTTGACTTATCAATCTCAATAGTAGGTATGTTATACATCTACGTATATTGAAATCTTAGTGCCTACTGCCTACAGGTTTTCACTAAAATACCTAACGACTCTGACTATAATAACTAATTGTGTTGTAATTGCTACAAAGGACACTAAACTTGGAGTTTGAATACTATACACGTTTTGTATTCTACATAATATTGTGGGAAAATATATCACATTCTATTCTATATTCCTATAGCTATATAAATGGTAATATTATTTTTCGAAAAAATGCTGTATTTTTGTGCACCCTTGCCTTATTGTAGTCGTAGTGCGTTCATCGGTGCGTAGGATGTATATTTCCAGTTGAGGGTAGACATTTGAAAGATATACAAGAATATATTTTGTTCTGTCAAAACGGGTCATCTATCATCTATGGAAATGTTAAGAAATCAGAATGCTATAAAATGTGATAGTTGGAGAAAGTTTCCCAGCTTTTGTGAAAATCTTTGTATTATCATTTTGAATTGAATGGGAAAATATAATTTGAATATGCTGTAGGCGTAGAGTAGACAATGTAAAAGTCCCTAGTCGAAAGTGAACGCTGCTATTCTTGAAAAGGCATGTTCTTTTTATACAGACGAAGAGTATATGCATACGCATGGTAATAAGATTTTTCTGCATCATTTAGCGAAAGGTTTATAGTTTTCTTTGCTGTGTATACGTAGAGAAATAATGAAAAAAAGGTTATTAGGCGCCCAGATTTCACAGATTGAGAAACACTGTCGGTTAGCTCCCATTTTCCAAAGCATTATTGTATATTATGATCATTATTATTAATGTGAGGTACCCCAGTCAAAATTAGTTATGTCATCCTTAATGAACCTGTTAATTGCCCTTGAGCTTATCTGCTCCCTTCAGATAAATGGAGATTATATGCAAAGAGTTCATTTCAAAGCGTCCAAAGGATATTATATGGAGTTATAATGTTTTCCTTGTCTTCCCCACTCTTATCTGCCCGGCTCTGTTCTCTTCTGTTCAACTTTTTACTTCAAGGAAACACTTATGACTTCTTTCTTCATTACATAGTATACTTACACATTATATAGTAAATGCATTATAGAGACTGTATGTTGACGTCATGTGGGACACTTGCGGCAGATTGTGTTTTCCATAATTAGAATTAGAATTAGAATTATAAATCTAAATCTTCAATTATCAAATATGTGTACACATTTTTGATTTTAAACACAACAATGCCATTTTGTTCGAAGATATGATTTTTTAAAGAATTTATTAGATGAACAATTCCTACAATTAAATAGAGAAGAAATTTACTCTATTAAAATTGGGGCTTTAAAAGTAATATGCATCGAAAATAGTTTTAAATTAAGAAATCAAAAAAATTAGCTAAACACACTATAGTACAATAGTTAATGAACCCACTGCCGAAAAAGTATTTTTCCACCGACACGGTTAAGTCCTCTAATGCACTATTATATTTATAAGTATAGAATAGTATGCATTGTAAAGATAGCGAGAGAATCTTCCTCGCCATGGAGCTCTTGTCTTGTGAGATAATTCCTTTCTTTCTCTTATATGTCCAGACAGATATTAAAAGAGGTTGCGTTGAGTAAAATAGATTAGGAGCTTCTTTTACATTAAATACATTACATTTACACAACCATGGACCACTACCTACGCACATTACACTCTTGTTCTTCCTTCCCTCCTCCAATGCCATCCTGTGCAATGTGAAATTCTGAATGTAAGCAGTAAGCATTTCTCGGAGCAAAAGTCGGCTTTAATGTAATAACAATGTAAAACAAATGCGACTCAGTAAACAGAAACAACAGTATATTATCCGTTCTTACAAAAACTCCATTTTAATCCACAGCTACTATTACTAATACATAATACATACTACCCGACTAGACTACAGTTGCACTAAACTAAACTCTTAATTATTTTAACACTTATTTCTTCGGCCTTTTCTAAGATACTTATATTTGTACTTATTTATGTATGTATATACCTAAATAGTAATGTTAATAAACCACGACGGCTATTTACACAATGCACTTCATTTTGGCAAAGGTCGCTGACTTCTATCTGTAATTCCCAGTTTAATAACCTTATAGTTAAAAATTCTCTCTTATCTCCACTTTTATTTTAGATAAGTTAAGTTGCACTTATACAAATTCGTTTCTAAATACAGATCAAAAATATTTTGGCTTAATCCTGTAGTACAATTACAACATCACAATACAAAGCGTTCTCTTACCACACCATTAGAACATCTATCCGTAGATTACTGTTTTCTTTTTGCCCTAGATTTATTTTCCCTTGTGGAATACTCAGCTGCATATCTGCAAAGAAAATTGTAACCTAATAACTAACTGGTTATTTATTTGTAGTAGTTGTATCTACGAGGGAATTTCCCTAAGAGTAGCGTTTGTGCACATTTGAACTTTAAAGATTCTAACTCCCACGCAATGGACTTTCATAAATGAATAATAAAGGAAAAGGGCGTGGGCGAATTACCACGGATGAAACCCTTAGTGTAAATTAAATGGCTATTCCTACCTTACTGCCTTGTACTTCGGTATTTAACAAGTAAATCATTAATGATAAAGTTATCGTGACTATACGCAAAAACAATAATTATTTAACTAACCACGAATTCCACATTTATACATTTATATTACCAAAGTATGCAGTATTTAATTTGTTTCTATAATAAAAATCTTTCTTTACTATGTGATAAGTAAATGGGTTTACTTAGGATTTAACCAATTAGAAGCTGATATGGTTTGACTAATTTATTGCCTACACTAGAATTATTTAACCCACGCAATCCAGTCTTGATTCCCATTATAAAATTTTAAAAGAATGTGTTTCCTCTAATTCCACGAATTTTAAGAATCTACTTATCGTTAGGTAGGCACAAGACTAGGTAGATATTCTTACTCTTCCTTACAAAGGAATGACTAATTGCCCATAAGTGTGTACATAGTATGTACTTACATATATACATGTTAAAGTAATGTACTAGCAGCTCTTAGTAGTAAATATCTGCAAAAGTATTAGCAGAGTGTATAGTACAGATAGTAATCTTGTTCGCTACTTTGTTGATTTGCTATTTACTTAAAATTGGCTATAGTTTATATGTACTTTAATATATTACTGATATAGTAAGGCTACTTTCACCACTACCATTGTAAGCAGAAGGTGTATCTCTAAAGTAAAGGTGCGTATGTTGATACATAGAAATATATATATTCTCCAGAAGAGTTAAGGCCTCAGTGTGTATAATTCGTGGAATAGTGAGACAGAAGGTAAATAGAAGAAGGATGCGGATGTTGAGAGTGAAATTCTTAGTTGAGTTCACTTTAGAATGTATTTTGAATCGGAGAGATAAACTACGTGCAGGACAGGAATATAGTTCTTAGAAGACTGGCTCGCAATTTACAAACGTTCCTCTTCTTCTCCGCCTCCTCTCCAAGCCTCTCTTTCTCTGACCATGATTTATTGTTATGGTTTTCTACCGCAATACCGCTCTGCTATGCCAATGCCACAGAAAACTGTATCTGTATATAGGTACTTAGAATAGTATACCTTATAGGAATGGGAAATAACAGGAACGATGTTAGTCTGCATTGAAATCAAGTAAATAAACAGAGAGGAGTAGGAAGGCCAAGAAAAACAAGAGGAAGAAGAACATTGAGCGCACTCACTCATTCCATTCGGAACTGAGCTCAGGGTTACGGAATTCTAAGAGAATCCTTTAACTTTTAATTTCCAGCTTTTATATTCATCCTAAAAGTGGTAATGATGTATTTGCCATTGTAACTTGCTTTACTTTACTTTACTCCGACTTTACTCTCTCCAACCCTTTCGCCCGACTCTACCCGCTCACCATTCCTTTCGTTTATGTATTTTCTTGCACCATGCTACATAAAATCCTGAAAGTGCTAAATTAAATACTAAGTCGAAGATTTTACTGTTTATTACATTGGAACTCTTATTCCCTATGCACTATATACAGATATACCATATAGTAAGAATTTAATTTATATTTTCTTTTATATATAAGCAAATCTAAGGCTTTTTCTACGTAGGGCGAAGGGAGTTAAACATTTTATGTGTGCCACCCTGTATATGAAATGGAATGGAAAATCATTCAGCCAAGTGGCCTGGCGTGGCACTGACAAAGCTATGTGTGTGCATGTACATGTACAATACACATAATACATATATTAAATGGGATATAGTAAATAGTACAGTATGTAGGTTTACAGTCCTGATTCGCACTATACGTATACATACATAGTTGGCTAGACAGACGTATGTTTCTCCAGCCAAGTCGGGCCAGGTGGACAGATGGATAGGTAGGTGAGCTCGTCTGTCGGTTCTATAACTTTCCCTTCCCTGCTTGCTTGCTCTTATTTGTGGCCAACACTGTTTTCCTCATTTATTTATTTTTGGTTTCATTCTGGACGCGAATTCAGTTCACTGTTATGGTCTTTGTGGCCGTGGTGAAAGTTAACTAGGTTTTCGGTTACACAGGCCCGTCCGTCCTCCTCCACAAATTTATAATTCTCAAAACCCTTCCTTTCCCTTGACTTTCACTCTCTCTATAGTTTATTTCCATTTACTTGTATGTACTTACTAGCCTTATCCAGAGATATACCTATAAAATGCCAAAATCCTTTTCATCTAATTACCTAAGCAAACCTTCCCGTCAGCCAGCATTCTGCTACGATACGTAAGTAAACTATGTAAAATACTAATAACCAAACATGCTCTGGGCATTTAGTTAGTTTAGTATTAAAAGTAATACCCTTGTATGTATATTTATATCTAGTATATAAATATATTGCAATATATTGCATCAGAATAATTAAGTTAGCTACTTACGTACATAAATGTTAGCGGATGCAACATTTTAATAAGTGTATAGTAATGTACTGTATTGTGTTGCATAACGTGTTTCGTTAATTGTTTACGTAGCGTTTGCCATTTGCGAAATATTTCAAACCCTAAGTACATAGTAATTTATTTTGCAACATGTATGTTTTACTAAAATAGCAAACCTTGACTTTGACTTTGACTTATATGAACTTACAGACACACAATTTTTCTTCTAAAGGCAAGTGACCTTTTGTGACCCGGGAAAAAGTAGCGGACATTTATTAGCAACCATTCTTTATTCCTGGATTTAAAGTACATTTGCAGAATTACATAGATTATATATTTATGTACATATATACGTATGTTGTGTGTATGTGCGTAGGTACCCTATAAAGCTGTATTTTCAAAGTGCTGTCCTGTCAACCTATTTTCTGCGTTTTTCTAATGTCTACTGACCGCAATTACGCTATAACAGAAAGAAAGATAAAATTTCATGCGTTCACTAGCTTAGGAAGGCTCACAATTATTTATTATGTATTTCTTTTGCCATGGAGGATAAAAGTTTGGTTCTATCCCCTATAATGCACTTAAGGTATATTATATTTTGTATGTAACTAATAGTATATACTACAGTTACACTAACATTACAGTATGCATTGTTTATAGACTGCTGGATGCTGGAATTCTAAAAATAGTTTATTTAATTGTCTGTCCAGATGTTTCGTAGCATTGTAAAAATAGCAATTTTCTATAGTGTATAAGAGTACGTACTCGTAGTACAAATACTATTTACAATTCCCTAGATTAGATCTGGATGTAATATCTATATAGAGAAATGTGTTGGCTAGGATTGTTGGATTCTGGGAAGGAGTTCTCATTCCTTATGCGATATATTTATCTGTGCAGTTATCGACAAATCCCAGTCCAGTAGGCAGTAGGAGTAGCAGCACCAGTCAAGTCGAGTCAAGTCAAGTCGAGATATCTGCAAAGACGTAATTTGGCTCTCTGCGTTGCAACTAACAATAATCTTTGAGTTTAGTGGATTCTAATGTAGAGAGAAAGGTAGTACAGTATTAGTAGTAGGTAGCAAGTTAAGTTACTGCACTCTTACAATATTACACTTCTTTAAGCCCAGCTCTACCTCCATTTCATTTCCGCTTCTTTCCTGCACTGTTTACAAACAAATATTGAACAATTGTAATGAATAGGCTTCCTCCTACAATAATATCTTAAACCTGCCTCATAAAGAATACTCATGTAATATATCTAACCTAAATACTCCACGAGAAACCCGAATTATTTGTATACACACTTATACATTACATAGTACAGTAGCAGTAGGTACGTACAAGTTACAAGAACTGTGTAAGAACAGCATGCAGTTGTTGTCTATTGCAAATGGTAAATATTTAGCTAAGCGACTGGAGTCTGCTGGAGTCGGGAGTCGGGACTCAAACTCAAATATCACATCAGTAAATGCATAGGAAGAATAGGAACACGTATTACTTTACACTTTATAGCAAGTAGTTAAACTTTGTGTACAAGATTATAATATGCAATGTACATTGTACAGGAGTATATTTCTGGAGATGCAGGCAGTAGTAAGTAGTAAAAGTAAAACTTGTCCTACTTGCTATATAGTATATATAGTACGTACAAATACGTAGACAGTAGGCACTTATATAAGTAAGGGCTACGGCTGGATCTAGAAAATAGCACAACTGCTGAATTCTTGCTGGAGAATTTTAGTGCCCAGTTAGATTCAAGTGGAATGAAAGAACAACGTTATATTACATTAGTTTGGATCGCATAACCCTTTTCCAGGCCAGTCCAGGCCACACCAGACCAGGCCAGGAACACAATGCAATGCAACAAAACCCTCTCACCGTATCTTACATTCAATGCCCATAATATAATCTTCTTTTCAATAGCTACCTTCCTTCCTTCCTTAGAAGCTAATACTTACACTCTGGGAATTGGAAACTACATACCTAGGGACTATATAGGTATACCTACCCAATTGTCCACGGTGTACAATACAATAGGACATACATATTATAATATCATTGCCCATTTTATTATAGAAGTATGCATATACAAATACAATGGGTATATATGTTTTATTCTGCTTAGAGTCGTCAAATACATATAATAGTGATAAATTACGTAATACAATTTTAATATACGTACCTTACTTACGGATAGTTTCCCATTGCACATACTTGTAATGAGATGGGTTCTTAGAATTCTTCTACGTGTTATTATTTAGTACTAACAGTAAATACAATGCGTGCAAGTACGTACGTATAGTATTTAATACCTTATTTATGTTGAAAAACATCCAAAAATAGTTTACGAACGAATTAAGCTTTAAACTTTGACTTTTTCTCGTGTCTCCTCGAAAAGTCAGGCACAAAATTGGAAATTCGCAAATTATATTGGCACTTGTATATCTGCAAATTTATAAATTGTCCATGAACATAAATATACATAGTAGATGAGCCACTTTAGTGCACTACTTTATTACTTATATGTGATATTGCATTATGTCATTTCGTAATGACGTCATGGTTCTTGTCATTTCCCTTGTGGACATTGATTTTGTGGACTTTCATTATTTGAAAATTTGGGCTTTTGTATATATTGCTGATACAAGGCACACTAATTGTATTTTGCCAAAAATGAGTAACGCAAACATGACAGGGGACTTGGACATGTTGTGTAATTAATGTGATTATTGCAGAAAATACGCGATAGGTTATACAAATTAAAATGTTCCTACATTCCTACACTTATTGTTTGAATTTTCATTCCATTGTCTACGGCTACGGTGTCTAAAGAATTTTCTTTGTGCTGGCACTTATTAGAACATTGACGGTGTGTATAATTTTGCAGGACTGTAAAGAAAGTATCCGCTCTAAAGGAGAATTTAGACTACCTTTGTGTTGAAATTAGTCTGCAAAGTGTGTAGTTAATATTCTGCATGGAAATGAGTATAATATCTAGGTTGGTATGCATCCATACTTCATAGACACAGACAGGGATATGAACATAATATAAAATAATATATTCAATAGATATATATTTAAGCATTGTTGCATTATATGAGTTTCCTAATATTAAGTAAGGCTTCTTTTTCTGTCTGGAGAAATACTTTGTGCATTGTGTCTACACTGTGCGTGTGTGTATTGTAAGGGGAATGGGTATTCTTCCAGGAAGTCCTAACCACCAAATTCCTCTGGCAATTTAATTTCATAAATGAATTTCTTTCCTTATATTACTATCTCCAGTATTTTTAATGGCCAGTGTAGAAAATGAGAATTTTGAGGACTGTTGGCAAATGTGTATGAAAAGTATTTGTAATAGTGAATAGGGACTCGCTTGAGTTGAGTATGCTAAATGAATACAATGCACCGATATTAAACAGATGAGTTGAGAAGTACATAGATCTATGGATACTTACACACTGTACACAAGTACCTTATGTATGGTATGCACATCTACATTTATATAGACATCCATTGAGCAGAAGAAGTGGAGGAAGAAAGAAGATTCTCTGGAAGAAGGAGATATCTATTAGAATGTGTGTGTGTGCAGTTGAGGATGGCGAAGGCTGAGAGTGCAATGTGATGCCATGGGACGCTCATCTGGAAAAGAGTGGAACTGGAGGGCCTTTGTATGTGAAATTGCATCATAAAATTATGTATAATCTTATAGAAGGCCATAAAATAATGGTAAAGGGCACTAGCCCGTCTCATAAATCACGAGAAGGGCGTCCGAATATTGAGAATGGGTACGTACATAGTACATACAGGGAGCATTCATCTATTCCCTATATTCTATGTACCTACATACATGCACAACACATACATACATACTCTACATACTCTACATACTCTACATACTCTACATACCCCAATCTAGTACAAGTACGCAGCTGAACAAAAAAAACTATATAATCTTTATAAATATATATTTCTGCAGAAATACTACAAACTACTGTGTATGTGTATGTGCAGGTTTTCTATCTATTTGTATTTTGTATACGGAAGGATTCCCTTTATTCCTCGATGCAGTTCCGCTTACCTAACTCACCTTCACTTTTTGTGTGTCTGCCTGTAAAAGTTTGTGCTTTGTGCCTATATAGATGGTATGTATGTGTGTGTCATCTATATAGAACAAAGATGACTTACCTAAGTGATACATACATACAAAGTAATGCCCACACATCTCCATATACCAAACTACAATGAATAAGTACCATTCTTTTGCGATTCCTCTATTTTACATAATATTATGCAGGGAGTACCTTTACTTTACAGTATGGTGAATAGTGAATGGTGGGCGAGTTGAGTACCGAGTGCATAATATGAAAAAATGCATACCCACATACGTACATAAGATAAGCACAATAGGCAGGTATGGTACGTATGGATGTAGATTGTAGATTTTGGATGGAATGTGAATACAAGTCTGCATTTATTGCTGCTATTCTATTTTACATTGTTGTGTGCATGCACATTGGTAGTTTTTTTACTTTTTTACTCCCGTGTTATGTATTCTTCCACTTCCCCCGTTATATTCTCTAGTAGGGTATTAATTCATAATGCGTCCGATGCAATAGAATGCAATGTCTGAGGTAGCTTAGCTTTTTATCCTAAATATTATTATGAGGCAGCTTAGCTTACCTTCAAAGCTAAAAATGTCCCTTTCATAAATACATACACTACTGTAGAGGAGATTCCCAGTTTCAGTAAAGTTCCTACCTTTATAGTAATCGTTTCCTCTCTCTCTCGTATGTACTGAACTGATATGGTGTTTCCTTTGCCATGTCGTGTGACTTTTCCAGTTTTGCTCCTAAAAAAGCACAACAGTAGTTGTACATCTATATATAAATATATAAGTGCTATAAAGTGTCATTCTTAGCATATTACTACCGGAAATCGGATAGACACTGTAAGTAAGCAGAGACTGTATGTATTCACTCGCTCTCTAGCTTTAGCTATGTATGTACAACTATATGAAATATACTAAAATAAACTGAGAGCGTAGTATAAGCGGAAAACATTCCATAAAATTTCATTTCAGTTTCCATATACAGATACCTAAGAACATACGAGAAGTGCATACGAGTTTTTGTGTGATGGGATCGGATGGGTGCATATATTAGTATATAAGTTTAATGTGGATTAGATATCACGTGTATGTACATATACAATTACAGTGCAAGTGTTATAGATATGTGTGAATTCGTGTGGGAGCCTTTGTTCTTATAATGCATACACAGTAGATGTAAATAGACGAAAGAAGAGAAAAGCTTGAGCTGCTTTCTCCAAATGAAGACATAACATTAACATTACACTTGAGTTGATGGCCTGATATAAAAATGCACTTTGCAATTGAGAAGTTGGGAAAGTAGATACCTACGTGTGTACTGTACAGATAGAGGAAAGTAAACTGTTATGCACCCGAGATGCTTTTGGACTTTTAGGAGGATTGCATAACTTGGTATGATATTGCTGTATTATCACACTCTCTACTATAAGTTACTTTTGTACAATAGAGAACGGGAGGGAAAGTTGTTCTGCCTTAACGTTAGATAATATCTTCTATCTGTATGTACAGTAGTGGAAATTGCAAGCGTAACTAAAATAGTAATGCATTGTATGTCCTTTGAATGAATGTAGTTAAAATCTAGCTAGTGAATTGTAAGTGTAACTAGTAGGTAGTGTTGGCAGTAAAGTGACTCGGACTAAACTACGTACGTTCCAAACATTTCAGATGAGATGCAGATGTAGATAAGAACATGTATGTACAATGTACAGTATTCCCTGAATTTAAGTAAATAGGAACGCACGTCCAGGTCCCTGTGAATCCCCACAGAGGAAAAAGTGAATTCAGGAGGATTCTCGGCTCAACAATCGCTCACACTTCACAAAATGAGTGAATGACTACTGCCTTGACTTTGACTTCAATATTCTTCCTTATTGTTTCTTTAGGACACCCTACTGGGATTTTTAAAAGATTGACCATTTTTTGCAGGATAAATAATGTAGACGAAAATCAGGCAGAAAAAACAGTTAAACTTTATAAAAATTTGCAAAAATTAAAGACTGACATCACTTCCCTACCAAAAAGTTGATAATTATTTATATTGTTGGAAAATTTTGCCTTCAAAGCTCGCTGGTGAGTTTTGTGAACACCTTGGTCTAGTAATTGTCACAGAACGACATCTTTTTAAATTCCCAGCAAGTTTTCATTTCCTATCACGCGTTACGATCTACTAGATTTAAGGATATCCTTGCAAAATCCAATATTTGCTGAAAATAAATGAAAATGTGTCTGTTGTTAGCAAGTAGTTTGTTCGGCTACGTGCCTCCGTCCTCACCAATGGTGATTAGTGTGTTAGTTTTGTTTTCTGTGTTAGCTTTCTATTTTTGTTGATCTGCGAAAGTCAAGTTTAGAGCACGATTCATCAGATTCTCATTTCTAAATTCCACAGTTTCCACTTTCTACTAACAAGGAAGCATTTAATATCAAAAATCTCTCTGAATTTATAAAGCCACTTGATAAATATTAGTCTAACTAGCCAGTATTTAAGCATTGAGTGGGAATTTCCTTACTAACTCAACTAAACTCAAGTAAGCGTGCAGAAGTGGGGACAGACGGCGAGAAATAAATTGGAATGTGCATTGTTATGAAATTCGGGAGGCGGAACGGGACGCACGTGGACGAGTTAAATGATTTAGTGACCCTGGAGTGAGTGAGTGAGTAAAAGTTGAGTTGCATGTTCAGCGATCAAGGTAGACGCCAGAAAGATAGCAAGGCCAAAGGCTATACCGGAAATAAAAGTAAAGGAAGTAAAAGTGAGTAGCAGCTACTGAAACTATATATTATACATATGACGACTAACGATAACTAACTTTCTTTTGTTACCAACATTGGCAATCAACACCCCTCCATAAAATCCAACTATAAAGAATGTCAGGTGTCAAAAATATTTAAATAAAAAGGTTCAAAATTTCTGTACCATGCTATATTTAAATATTGATTCCCAGTGTCATTCAAAATATTTTTATATAATTATTACTTCATTTAAACTTCATTGGTATTTTTTATTCAAAAATCAAATAATTTGTTTTAGTTTTAATAATAGAATTTAATTACGTATCATCATCTATGATGCAAAAGAGGTCAACTTCACATTTTAGATGCAAAAATAGCCAACTTCACTTTTTCATGAAAAGGCCAGATTATATTTTGCAATATTGTGTCACATTAGATAGAGGGAGGGACCTTGATGTATCCTGGTTTGGTGTAACTGTAGTAAAGGAAACTAACATAAGATAAGAATAGTGAAGTTGAGGAGAGTAGTTATAATGCATACAGAAGTTATGCTTTGCCTACTACTTCCACATGGCACTTCACTTAAAACGTGTTGGTGAGTATCCACATTCACATACCTACAGCAGATATAGTAGTAAACAGTAGTAAATGTTTAAGTGAAGTATGCACAGGGTACACTAACGCTAAAGTAAGTAACCATTTCATAGCATACATAACTTGAAGTAAAAAGTTTCCTTTTAGCTAAACTTCCAAGTGTTCTTTGCATAGCTCTTGGCTTGTTTGGTTCCTCTCACTTTCTAAGCAAAGGTAAGCTCTAAGGTATGCAATTCACATAACTATACATTTTTCCTTACTTCTTATACTTCGGTATATTTAGAGAGAAGAGGTGTATCCACAGCCAAAGTTAGCCGTATGAAGAATACCTATACCGTATGCGTGTCCTGATAGTATTTAAGTGTGCTATGGTGTGACTAACGGAACTCAAGTTGACGTAGTTCAGCTGCATGCATGAAAGAGCATGAAAGTCTTCATTTCATTTTCTCACTTTGTCTCCCCACTTTTCTAGACGGGGAAACCATCCACAAAAATAAATACCTACCTTTATAATATTATCAAGGAAAGAAACATTCTATTTTATAATTCCTTTTTGGCTGTACTATAAGGTATGCTCATTTATGCTTAATCTCTAAGTGATAGCAGTTAATACTATTACCAACAAAATTATTTCTCATACAATAATGTTTAAAAAATTATTGAACCTATTTTGCAGATTTCCATGTAGATATATTATCATACACAGGAATATATTTATAAGTAGATAGCGATAGCGTTGTTATTTCTATTTTGACTTTATTGCGACAACTAATTCCTTAGATGACGATGGTATAAGTGGTTAAATGTGTTTTTTGTTGTGCTGTGAAGCAAGTACATGGTTTGCGTGGGAGTTGGGAGTTGGGAATGAATTACGAGTGAAAGTTTTTTGGTTTTTGTTGTTAGTAGTAAGTGGAAATTGAAATTGAACTAGTTCCCTGTCCTGTTCCATCCAAAGTTTTCATCTCCTGTCCTGAATTGTGAGTCGACTCAAATAAAGGATGTCTCTCAGCTGTAAATTACGTGTCAGTGAGAGAAGAAACTACATCAGAGTCTACAGTCTACACTATAATACTTAACTATTTATAACTTTATTGGAATCACTTTGAAAGAGCAAACAACAGTGATTCCCGTAAAGATAAGCTCTCATCCTACAAAACAGAAAACAAACTATTGTAAACTATAAATAAGTATATCTTTATTACATAGAAGGCTCTTTTGCTACAGGTTTACTTAAAATGTCGTGAATTTGTTACACTCTCTATCTTTTAATGTAAGTATATATACAGTACACTGAATTAGGCATTTAATACTGAACTAAACTGCGTAGGTACTTCTTCACTTGTCATTGTCAACCTTGAACGTTTTCCCAGTTCTACTTTAGAGAAACACTCGTCACCAC
>JAQFYC010001404.1:0-34918 GCA_034694165.1 Tomocerus mixtus | reverse complement strand
AATAAAGTTATGGTAAAATAAGTCTAAAAAATTATGGCAAAGTAAGTTTTTATATGGTGCAATTAAATATAAGCCTTAAGGAGTTTGTCTCCTTTATGGATTTGTTGTCTGTCTGTCTGTCCGTCTCTGTGTCTGTATCCTTCATAACTCAAAATTAAATTTTCATGGAAGCCTACCAATGTTCCTCTGATACTGAATCTACATTTTGAGAGTTTTGGATTTTTTGGCACATTTTTCATTTGCGACAGTTTTTGAAATTAGTTACATTTTGCACATACGGATGTTGCGTCCTTTAAAATTGAAAAATAATGGCACTGGTGCAAAATGTTACTAGGTATACTACATACTAATAGCTACACGGAATTGCATCGAAAAATTCCAAAAAAATTGATTTAATTTCTTTTACGTTCTTTTGCGAATATAATTTATAATTTCTAGAATTGCGTGTTTAGCGTGATAAGTTGAATGTTTACAAAAATGTTTTTGGAATTATTTTTTAACTCTTCCTTATTGTGGTCGTGATGCTGGATGAGGATGATGGCGAGATTGTAGAATGTAGAGCGAGGAGTTTTAGGATACGTAAACGAAGAAGTAAGTAAGCCATGCAACGCCAAGCCAAGTAGGGCCAAATGCTACACGTTTCGTAGTTACCTAGATATTTAGGCAGACACGGGAAGGGAAACAAGGAAGTTGCACAGCTCGTAGTGATGATTGTTGATTAGGTACATACGTTTCGAGTTCCTACTCCAATTCCATCCAACCAAACCATAGCAGAACAGAAGTGCTGAGGAAAATCTTAGTAATACAATAGCACCTGCACAATTCCACCTTGTATTCATGGTATAACCTACTACCAACACCAAAGAGAATGCAAGATGACCCAAATTGGCTATATTACTTAACAGTACACAATGCACACAGAAGCGAAATCATCAGATGAACCTGTAAACCCAATAACCTAAACTAACGATCTAAAAACTAAAGAATAGCCATAGTCATAACAGGACATGAACTTAATATGAAAGTGTTATATTGGCGGTATACAAATACAAACACAACAAAAATAAACTAGTTGTCTATAATCTATAAACCTACGTTCCATGAATTTTATAACATGTGCTGTCGTGTTTCAAATTGTGTTGTCCCATGGAAGTGGACTTAATTTATGGGATTTTTAAGCAGAGAAAAATGAGAAATAATTGCGAGAAAATTGCACAAACAGCTTTGACAGAACTTTTTTTAAATAATTTACAATGAAACATTTACCATATTGTATCTACATATGCTAATTGTGTCATAGAATAAGCAATTTTACAGAAACGCTAAATTTTTGCGATCTTTTCTGATGTTGCCTGCATGATTCAGGCAAAAGGTGCCTAAAAGCTTTTAAAACATTGCATTGTGATATTTATCCTAGATTAACAATTAAATCACACTTACAATTATGGTATTGCATGTAAACAATTGCACATAATTGTCGTTTTTTTCATAGCAATTCCTGATTATTCAAAATATGTGATAATTGTAAACTTAACTGTAGCATTAATTGCTTCTCCATATCTACAAAAATATTATTTACCTTTATAAATGAGCTAATGGAAAATAATCAGAACGGCGGATAGTACAACTAGTGTAATATTAAGTTGATATGACACGATATCAAATTGACTGCGTAAAAAGTAAAAAAGTTCTCCCAACAAAAATATAATCTGTCAGTCCGCTAGATTTACGTAGTAAATGTGTATAATTACGTAATAATTACTGGCGGATGCGATGACGCCTTTGATGCGTTAAATTTGAAAATAATTTGCAAAATTCTATATTCATTTTGCATAAAGTGAAATGCATAATATGAGATTCTATGAAATTCATAGTTTGTAAGTTCCTGGAAAGCTACTTACTCTATACTGTCTATACTATAGTTGATAAAAGAATTAGCGAAAAAATTCCGAAACTCATTAGTAGAGAAGTGGGATGAATATCTGTCTGTCTCATTTGTTGTCCTAATACAGGAACCCTTCCGTTCTATGGTAAATATGTATGCTTAATAGTTGTCCTTGTCATGCTCTATTTACTCGGTTTTCAGTTTGACAGGGAAATCCTTAAGCTTACACTTAGCATCCCATAGAAAACAAATGTCTTTCATAATAACTATATCTAGCTACCTATTTTGTCATGTGCTTTTATACTATATTTCATTTCGGCATGCAGAATTTTCGTAGAACCATACAACGGCAAATTCTACAAAATCATTGTCGAAATATTTTGTGACTCTACCTCTAATACACGTCTAAGCGAAAAATTGGCGAATTGTATAAATTGCATAACAAATACATTAAAAATGATATAGATTTTCTAATATTTTTTGTTCAAATGTTAAAAACATTGATGAGAAAAGATTACTAGCTATATAAAAGCAACTTTAATTTAACAATACTATATTCTAACTGAACAAATAATAATTATTATTATAAGGTACCTTATCTCCTTTTAACAGTGTACATATGATTTATTATAGACCGGGGTACATAATTTTGCTGATGGGAAATATTTTGGGTAAAGATATTCCTCGGGTAAGAATAATCCGGGTAAGAATATTCCGGTAAGAATATTGCGGCAATGGCTGCTATAAACAATTTATAGAGATAGAAAACTAACGAAGCTAAACGATCGTGTTTAAGCTTAAGCTTTGCTAATAGCCTCTCGTGTCATCCGCCTGGTCTGACTTGCCTACCTTTGTGCCTGCATCTAAAACTACACTAAACTACTTTCCGACTTTCCTACAAAACCAAACAAGTTGGCTTTGGCTTTACACGATTAGTCCAGCCCAGGACATTATTTGACTAATGGGTGCGGCTTAATCACTCTTTCAGTCTTCCGGCAATCTGAGCTCAGCTTTAGCTCTACTTTCTAACTCAATCCTCCATAAACACGCAGTACATCTCTACATACATACCTACCAAGTAATAGAATATTGAACTTGTGAACTGTTGAAATTGAACTGAACTAGTCAAGTTACAATTACGCTACGATAAAACATATAAAATATGAAGAAAGTATTTCGAATCTGCTTTTCCCGTTTACTTTCTTAAACTTTTGAATTGTAGCGTGTAATGTACATATTGTATATTGATGCATAAACAAACTTCAAACTCCAAAGTCATAAGTCGTATCAGTCATCTGTGTTATTATTTTAAATTGTAGAAAAATTATAGTTTAGATAATTTTCATAAATGGCAAACAAGATAATTTTGTTGCCAATAAAATGTCCGCATATAAAAACATTACAAAAAATTGACTTTTGATTTAAAGTAAGTTTAAGCAAATACACTTAAATAAAAATCGTTTCTTTCTTTTCTGTTAATATTTTGAATGTACATACACTGCATCTTAAGGTAGAAACGGGTTTTGTTCAAAATAACAAAGAAACCCAGTTTATAATGTAAGCTGTTAGCAGTGTCATTCCAGAACATGCAGACTGGAGAAGTTCAGTTCAGTTCACTCACTCCCGTCAGTATATGACCATTTGTCACATCCATCCAACTTCAGCACAATCATACAGAGACAAAGACAGAATCTGAGGCTGGACAAACTAGACGGGCCTCTGGATTGTACTTTAGCATTCTTAGACTTATAAGTAAACTATAATAATTATATTAGTAATATTTATGTAACATTTTTTGTCTACAGCCTCTATCCCACTTTCCAACACTTCTGCATAAGTATCTAAGGCCGAAAACCCCATTAAAGCACCAATGTACGTATGTATAGTTGGGAATTTTGCATACTACAGATATATAATGAAATATTATTTATTAATAAGCCATTTAGGCAACTTTTTGTGAAAATCTGTCGCTAATAATTTTATCACTAGACAGAGACGTACTATTTACCCGGAAAGGTTGATGTGTAGAATTTTGTACTCATTGTCAGTTTAATCTTGGCACATACATTTATGTATGTATGGGTCGTACCGATAGACTGTTACCAGAATGACGCTTTTATATATTTATTCGCAATACAGATATACCTACCTAGAAGTTCCACAATTGAATTATTAGTAATGTCACAAAAATCTTTTGATATGTGAAACTCAAAATCCTAATAAATTATGACGGAAATAATATTTTTTTCTATGTACCATATTTAATTAGGTTATAGTACTCCGAAATCGGGATGTTTGTCATAACTCAAAGAAATTAAAATGTAGTAGTAACTCCTATGTTCTAAGGTAACTTCTAATTGTAAGTTTCGTATGCTTTTTTATTCATTAATTGGTGACTCGTTGTGATGTGATTTCCTGCAAAAATAAAAAGAATACACCTGTATCCGAAAGGACAGATAGATTACCCTGGACATGGTATTACTCTTGTTCTGCGACATATATGGCACGTACCTTTACCAACTACATTTTATAATAAGGCATATAATGTAGTGTATTGCATGTAAAGAGAAAAGGTCTAGTTGACAATCTTCTCTTGGATTGACTTTCCCAAAGTCAAGTAGTTGTATTTATAATAATATTATAAACATTGTGTGTTGCACATTCACTTCTGTATTTACAAAGAGGAGAAACTCGTGTAAAAGCTTTGAGGAAATTGTGGAATCTCTTTTAAGGATTTACATTGGCTTCTCTTACCCTTCCTTCCCTTTGCCTTGACTTTTGACTTTCACTTGTCTTAAGCTAAGTAAGCTAACAATGCACTAAGTAAGCAAAATATTCTACTTAAAGCTAAAGCTTCTGCCTACATGGAGGATTCTGACGAGGTTGTGGTTAAACATAAAAGCTTTAACATCACATACACTTCCATCCACTGCAGCTTTGTATTGGCTTCGAATTCAGCAAATATTTCATTTTTATTTTACTTTAAGGTAACTCTTCTACTTAGAATATGCAGGGTTGGGATATGTATGTCTTTATAATTAAGATTTTTAACTAATTAAGACTTTAATTAGTTTTGCTTAGATCTGCACGTATTTATATTTCGTCAGAAGCTACCTTACGATACAAATAAACGTATTGAATTATGTTATTGAATTATGCTAAATTTTAATTTTGTGTTAAATTCTTGATTGTGGAAATTTCTGAACAAATTAGGCAAAGAAATTCTTCTATGTATTAACTAACGGAAAGTTTTATGCTTGTAGTATTAATATCGTCATCAATCAAGAACTGCTCATGCTAAGATATAAAAAATACTGTAAGAATCTACCTAGAGACATGATGTATACTCCTGCTCTTTCGGTGAATCCACCTATATGCATCTCTACAATACAATGATATTTCTGTCTCAATTATTAATATACGACTCCAAATATTGTGAAATTGTGAACATAAAATGCTTTATATGCAAATTCCACCCAAATATTGACAACCCACATCCAAATGAAAATATCATAATTACGGATGTTTAATCAAAATATTGAAAAACAATTGATATATTATTTAAAAATTGCATATCCGTACCACTATTAGAAAATTATTTTCGTAGATTTGACAACTGTAGCATAGTGTAACAATTTTAGGTGAACATTCAGTAAAACTTGTTGTATTTACCACCCTAATCACTTTTAGGCATAATGTGGAGTCATACATGTCCGAGCTCTAAGGAGAAAGTTTCAATATAAATAGAAGGTGACTTGACTACTTACTACATATGCATAATATCAGTAGGTAGGTTCACTATTCTCTTTATTTTGCATTTAGGGGAGAGAAAGAGGAAATCCAAAATATAAAGTCAAGTTTATAAAGCGATGGCTAGGAAACTACATAAACCGACGTTCTTCTGACTTGAGTTTGAGTTCAGCGTCAGATCAGAGAGTAAAGATAATTCTAAACTCCCTGGATTAGAGGAGAGTAGAGATTAGTGGTTCAAATGCATTTCCTCTTCGAACTAAACCCGTCGGTCTCATACTTATATGCGTACATGCATAGCATTCATACAGAATTCGAGTTTAAATTCAAAGGCTGAATGTGTAGTTGTATTAAGGTAAAGGGCAATGCAATAATTTCAGTAATAGCTCTAGAAGCATTAAATTAAATTAAGGAACGCATGTGTTATGTAATGTTTATGTTGTTTGCATTTTGTATACGTAATATTGAGAATGGAGAGATGGCTTGGCTTGTCGTTGTCATTAAAATTTATGCATGCACTATTGCAATGCAGTAATTATTGTATTTACTTATTATGTAACTCTCACTCTCACTAAATCTACACTTGTACGTTTACCTTATGGATATTATTAGGGCATTATGAATTTTATGAATACTTAAGTGCAAGCTAACGTGTTACCTTAATATGTACTTTAGTAAGTTGCCTTTTCATTTCAATGTTGAATGTTCAACATTCAGAGTTCAAGTTCAATTTAAATTTCAAATCCCCGTGAATTTTGTGTCTCCTTTCATTTAAAGTGTGTTGTATCATGTTACTTCAGGGAATGCGCACTTTAGTATACTGCACACTACTCATGTGTGTTTAGTATTAATATCTATAGGTAAATAGTGAGTAGCAATGTGCAGTTATTATTTGTTGCTCAACCATCCATTAGCATTAGTGAAACGTGTGCATTCAAAATGAGCTCTCTTGTGGTTTATATAAGTTACCTCTTAATTTTAGACTATTTTCCATATTGTGAGATATATTAAAGTAGAAAAAGGGGTTGAAGTTGGAGATACAAATGGGTGAGCCTCCCTCGCAACTTCAGGGTTTGAAGTGGAATGTGATGCAAATGTTAACTAGGTATATAGTAATGTTACATGCAATAAAACCGTGGTAAACACTGTAGAAAAGAAGCTTGTGTTATCAAATTTCAAAATTAATTGCATTGATTATTATAATGATTATTATGAAGATAGTGGGAATTTAATACTCACGAAATCTCACTTTTCCCCATGTTTAGGATAAATTGAGATTCAAATTTGGATTCCAACAATACCACACTTGTCACGTTTTAACTTTAAAAAAGTTGTTATAACTCCGACAGGGTGTGGTCGATTGACCACATATTTCAGTCATTTCGTCAATGGTACTACCCCTCTAGGTCATACAGAAAATTTGAAGTCAATATTTCAAACCGTTTTTGAGTTACCGTGCAAACAGACGGACAGACAGACACAACATTCACATAAAGGGGACAAACTGCTTAATTTAATTACAAATAACACGTAAAAATGTATTAAGAAAATCGATATTTCATATTTAATACTTTGGCTGCATGTTTACTAGTAATTTATGCTACTGATAAACTGTGGCCACGTTCTGGGCAAATCCCAATCGAATTAATTTATAAGATGGTACCGAACTAATGCTAAAATGGGTGAAATCAAGTCAAATATACTAAACGAATAGGGGTAAATACTTAATTTTGTAAGAATTTGATTATAAGTAAATGATGCAGGATAACCATAATCATAGTTATGGCATTTAACAATATTTATGTTACTATCTATAGTCGCGTATAAATAATTGAGGCAGGAAAATAATCGGATTGTAAAAATATAGGTAGGTGCGTGTTCAGCCGATTTGCTGCTTTACTATGTATTATAATTATGCGAAATACTTTTGATGGAAAAACAATACTAGTACTGACTGACTAATGCATACATCGTTTTTATATGAGATTGCTATGTGTTTTAAATAGTTTAATTAAAAATTAAATCTAGCGTTTTTACTATACCTATATGGACCTATTGCAAAAAAATACATGACCATACTATAATAACTTATATAAAAACTAAAGCATTTCTCCAGTATGGCCAAACTAATACTTTTTACATATTTAAATGGCTTTGTCCTCAATACGTGACTTCCATAGTTAAATCCCAAAACTTTTGAGTGGGTAGTATGGAAAATGCTTTCTGTTATTCGCTACTGTACATACTCACACATAAGTATACAATTTACTTCAAATGTAATTTTCCTATTGCATTTAGGTCTTAATTTGTATTTTCTCTGTGTATGTGCTCTTTGTAATTGTAATAATGAAGCTACACAGTTAAAGTTACATTTTACTGTGGTGCACAACAATATCCAGTTGCTTTTGAATTAGTAAAACAAATATGGTACATGTATCCACTTTGAAACAAAAGAACTTCAACATCCAAGAGTTTACTAAAGTTGCAGCCTAGTTTGTTTGTTTGTACACTTTTTATTATGCATGGTAATGGTGTTGGCATTAACTAACAAAGGAACAGGAACGTCCTTTGTTACATTTTGCCATTATAATTTAAAGAAAATTCTTTCATTGTTAGCGTTCTTGTTTTCCTCTTACTTACTTACTTAATAAAAATGATAGCAATAATCCTCTGCACCTTATTGCTTGCTTACAATTTGCTATTTTCTGCTAGGGCCATTTCAAATGCATAAATAATTAGTAGTATAACAGTGAGAATCAGTAGCACTTTTGTAGTGAAAAGCCTTAAATAAGGAATTCAACTAAATATTTCAAAGTACCTAAAACATTTTTAATGTAATGCAATATCAGTTTAGGGACTTCTTTCAGAAACGACGTACTTAAATGAATTTTCAAACTCTCAAAAATTATCTTTTTATCTCACGTGGATAAAATTGCAATTTACACTGATAAATAATTTCGCAATTTCCATAACTTGTGTGTATACAATTATAATGCACTTTACATCTGTAAGTAATTTTCTAATATTAAATATCGCATACCAATATTTTATCATACGCGGTTTAAACCATTTAAGCCCATTTCATATTGAGATAATTTGTGATTATTCAACATTGCTTTTTACAGGTAAGATATCCGCACTTATATTTATCATGACCGCAGGTACTCTTAAAATCATAATATTTTTGTAATTTAAATATTGTGAAATGTTTTGCTATGCAAATTGCTGAATATCTGTATTGTAGAAAGTAGATAATTGATAAGTGTTCCTTCAGACAGTACACTATGTACATTGGTTGCAGTAATTATTATTGTACAGATATTCATATGCACAGCGTAAATAAACATACCTAGTACCTAATTTAATATAAAAGTGCCTTTCCTACTATCTTGCATCGTGTAGGTTGATAGTTTTACTTTGAAAATTGCTTTTCATATATGTACTTGTGTGTTCAGGTTTCTAGCTCGGAGGTATTAGTGAGTAATGTAACGTAACGAACAAAACAAAAGGAAGAGATGAGATGAGGACATAAAATAAATGCTAAACAAATAATAATAGTCTCTTCTGTGTAGAATTACCGGAGTTAAATTACCTGTCTCTATTATTCATTTCGTTCTCCGGAGTTAAAATGGGATGCCGGCCGACTCGTATTACTTACTATTTACGAGTCACCTACTTTTACATGAGTTACCTTCATAGTTGGACGATTTGATGCAGGAAATATGCATGTACATACTCTAAAGCTACGGACGGTACAAATAAGTTGTACAATGTACAGTGTACAGTATAACTACGGTACAGTATATGCTATTGTACATCAGAGGAAAACAGAGGATTCAGGAAACAGCTTTTCGAGAAAATGTCATTTAACTTTATTATTCATCAAGGGAACTTTCATTTCATATCCTCCGTTTCATTTGCTCTCGACGAAACAGAATTCATATTTCTCTGGATTATTCATTATAAGTATTTCATGTACAAATGTCGTAGGTACTGAATACTATTAGGAACCTTTGTTGAATTTGAATTCCTGCTTTGTAAAATTTTTGTTGTTTAGCAAAAAAGCTGCCTTACGAAATAATCTTCCTCTGGTCAAGGATAGTACATTAGGTGTCTTAAGTAGTTGGCACAATAAGGCACAGTAAAAACCTGCGTAGTTAAGAACGCCCACTTTGAAATTGAATAGATTTTTGCTGTCTTAATAAGTTGTTTGTACGAAAGGCAATATGTTGGTTAAAACTTTTCCATAACTTTTAATCTTAGGGGTTTCAGAATTTTGAAGCACTTCATTAGACAAGTCAGTCGTGCAACCGTGAAAATGTGCAAAATTTGCATAGTTTTTTCTGTTGTAATTTATAAAAATATTTTATTTTATACAACGAGACCCTATATGGTGCAAATGTTAAAATTTTCCTTAACTTACATACAAAGTGAACTTATTAAATGCGAATTAAATGCTCAGTATATTCTACGGTATAAGGGTATTGGTAATGAATACATATAGCTGTCTATCTACTTAAAGCAAAATTATCCTTAGGGTCTTTTGTTGATAAAAACAAGATGGCAAAAATTCTAGGTAAAAGATAACTTTTAAGCTTAAAAATTTGTTGTTTACAATTCTACAGCTTTTTTGGGAAATTAGATGCGTACCTAAGTAGTATTATGCATATTATGCATGTGTAGGACGGATATAGTTTTGTGAAAGCCGAATATAACGATATAAGCTAATATGCAGTACTTAAACATTTTGTGAGTTAACAAATGACATAAAGTGCAGAAATCATTTTCTACGAAATCTAAAATATAGTTTATAGAATAAAAAATTATTTCATATTAAAAATTATTGGCTGGCAATTTTCTAAGTATATGCTGTGCATGTGTAGTATTTAAATTCACACATTGTTGCATAGTTTGAAGAAATGTAAAATTCTATATATACCTTCTAAAATTATGAAAATTTCAAAAATGAAACTTGAGCTCATGATAGCACAATTTGTAATGATTCATGAAGTCATGAGGGCGAGGGTCCAAATCCCTGATGGTAATACATGCCTTGGACAGTAATATACACAATAGAATAATATTTCTATATGCATTACATAGCTTGGCTGTTTCACAATTTCTTTCTTGTGCTAGGAGTAGGTATTCAAGTTTATAATAATGAAGGAGAATTTAATGTAGAAAGTAAAACATAATGCAATTAGCTACTTAAGTGTACATTGTGACTGAACACAGTCTAGTCAGTGATATTCGTGATTTAAATATTAATGTTAATTCCCTGCAGCATTCTAAAAATCAGTTAAACATGTACATATTTAATTAGATTAGTCATTTCATTACGAAGCTCTGCTTCTTATTTATTTAAAACACTTATTTATATTAGTACAACATTAAACTTTTATTGTTGCCAGAAATTGGCAACATATTCATAAATATTTTCTCATAATTATTGCATTTTTTTGGATTATAAATTACATGAATCTGTCAAATCATAAATTATAAAAGAAGGGATTAAAAAATTATTAAATAGTGATAGCATATTAGATAATGTATACTAATTGGTAAAAAGTGAGAAAGGAAGCTGAATTAAAGTGTTTTTAATCGCTTGTCAATGAGACTTCCGACAAGTTAGCACTCTCCCAGGAGAAGTCGCTAAGTTCATGCTCTTTGCTCATTTGAGCTCTTTCCTTTTGGCTCCCAGACACAGACTCTTGATCACTACGGCTTTTGATTTTTGATGTGTAACGGCGATGAGCCCAGAATGTTAAAAGGAGTAAAAGAACTAGCGAGGTTCCCACAGCTGCTACTCCCGTTGAGAAAAGATGAGAAAATGCTCCAGCTCCTCCTTGTCCTGTCATACCGTGGAAATTTTCCTCACCCTAAAATGTGTTAATTTATTAATTAAGTAAAACTGAAATTAAAATTCACTTATGCTATTCATTCATTATTTTTTCTGGCAATTGTCAACAATCCCATTTTAAATTGCTCTATACATTTGAAATTATTTTGCTAATTTGTGTCTGATACCACCCATACATAGTACACGCATAATTCTATAAGTTAAGTACTTTAATTTTCCGGTAATGTAATTATCATTTTATTTTTACCTTTGATAGGAAAAAATCTGTATTTTGTAACTGTATTCACAACCTTAAATAACTTAGCAATAACAAATGCACATATTATGCAACCTAATAATTTTAGGCAGCAAATACATTTAGTACACTAACAAGAAGAAAATATCAAACAAAACTATGAGTGTGTAAGACTTTTTATCTAAAAATTAATATAAACTTGCATAAAAAATCTTTAAATAAAGTATACCTATATAGGTATAGTCAGTATTACTTACTTATTGTACTAATATCCATCAATTGGTTAAATAATAGTATTTTGGCCTAATAAGTGTGTTAATGTTAACAAGTACATAATTCAATTTCCAACGATTGGGAGAAGATGGGATCTAAAATATACTTAATAAATAAAAATATCTGCTTACTAAAAATTATTGACCGGCAGTGGTAATTGTAGTTTGTAAATATTTTACAAAAAATATGCAAATGTCAAACCAAAATAATACTGAACAAGGATTTTACTACTAAATTACTTATTTTAAATTGTGAATTACAATATTATATTATTCTTACATTGACATTGGTATAAGTTGAAGTGAATGAAGATGGTCCATTGTTAACAGCATGGCTGACTGAGCTAACTTCATTGCTCGGATTACTTTTAATGTTTCCCATTTTGAAAATATCTGATCGGATGTGATAATTTTATGAAAGTCGAATACTTTATAATACAACTGAAAAATATTTGAAAATTCTTGTTTAGACTGTAGACAGTTCTGTTTTGACGAGCCAGCCGTTGCGTTGTGTAGGTAAATAGGGAATAAGATTTTAGAATGGAAGCTGCAAGTAAACTTTTTAATAATTATCTATGCATATACCATCCCGTTGTTTTCCTTGAAGCGATTTACATGTTTTCTGTTTATTATTAGATTTGTTAAGAATGTAAATATTTAGAAAGGCAAGAATACATAAGCTTTGTGTTCACTTGTATTAGTATTATCACATTAGCAGCTTTTCGATTCATGGGAAAAGGTTGGTTGTTCATTCAGTTAGATATTGAGGTATATGTAAATATTATTTACTTTAAATCCTAAAACCTTATCTAGGTAAATATTTTTGGTATAGTAAATATGTAGATGTAAGAATACATTTTGTATATTTTACTGAATACGGATATTGTTACTAAGAGTACTTAAATAATAAGATGTGATATGGAATGAAAACGTTTAGCCGAATCTACATACAACTATATACAGTAGGTATAATGGTATTAGTAATACATTACTGTCTATATAGTATGTTAAGTACTTAAGACATAAAATTATACTTAGGGTCACATTTTCTTAAATGAAAGAACAAAGATACTAGGCTGGTAGGTATGGAAGCATTTGTGTTTTTAACAATTCTTAAAGCTATACTACTATAGGTACATGTATACTAAATGCATATGTAGTAAAGTGCAAAGTGCAATACATCTGTAAGGATTCCGGTGCGGTATAAGGAATTTTCCTATGTGGAAAGGAATGTAAGGGGTCTGTTTGGTTTACACGTAAACAATCTAGCTCTGGACCTAAAAGCAAAAATGGATATAAGAAACTCTCATAAAAGGAAAACATCGCTATTATATACATCATAGAAGAATAATTGTGAATTCTGCATCTATTTAACAACATTAGTTGTCAATTTGTCAATAGTATACGAAAGTAAATATATAAATCACATTTAAATAACGTACAGAAACGAATCTGGCAACCGTCAATCTGAATGTCTCTAATAAATAAAAAATAGTTCCATATAAAAAAATTATTGACCGGCAAATTATAATGGTTTGCATAAAGATGCTCAAAATTAATTAATCAGATCATATAATGTAAATCTTCACAATATCGTAATCGAATATTAAAATTCAATTATTTCTATTCTATTATATTGCATAGAAAGAATAATCCCCACATGAGTGGATTCGTTATTGTTGAATATCAGATGAAAGAAAAGAATAAAATCATTAAATTATTTCAGTCGAACTGGACTATTGTGGTTCTGGTCACTGCTGCTTCTCTGCTGCGGTTTTATTCTGATTTTTAGTATACTATGTATGATTCCAACATGAAAAATGTCAAATATGGAAGACTTAATGCTTGTAAAAGGAGAACAAGACATATTTCACTCACTCACATGTGCAACAAAGTGTTTTGTCCAGCGTCTGTCCAGGTTCAGGCTAGGGCACGGAATACAGGGGCCAGTTATATTATGTATATCCATCCCAGCAGTTCAATAACTTCAATCAGCCTCAATATATGCATATATATACCAGAGAATTCCTTCTGTATGTATAATATACATACGAGTATATGTACCTACATTCACTCCCCAATGGAAATTTCTAGCAGAATTAAATAGATAATGTTCTATTTAGGGTAATTCACAGGGTGATCTATAAGTTAAAGTTTCTGTTTTAGTTCAACAAATTTTAATCTCATCCATCACCAAAAATTTTGGTATTTAAATATATCTCTAATAGACCATTTGGTACGTAAAGAAAAATGTGCCAATGTTTCTAGCATTTAATCTTTCATCATGCAATATAATAAATATAACTGTAGAATTGTAATTGTAGAATATTCGTTTGAATGTTCGCTAGTAATACACGTAACTTTTTTGTAAAATAACTGTATTATTAAATAATGACCGGTCGATAATTTTTGATACGCAACTATTTATTATTTAGAAATTTTTCAGCTAACCTATGTTCCAGTTCATCGGATTTGAACTTCATGTGAATTTGTTCCCTTTAGCTTCATTTTCATGAGAATTTTTTATAACCATTGTTTCTTTTTGGGTATATAGTGAAATTAAGTATAAATCATACTGTATACTGTACTAAACTGTATTTCATGTCAAGGTACATGAGCAAATATTTTCAATCCAAACATTTCCTAATTAAAACCTCCAATAGAATTCTGCAGGAAATTTCAGCAGGAAATTGATACTGCTATGTACAGAATTGGCCAGCTAAGTCTTTGCTACTTTTTTCTGTGAAAGTATGCAAAAACCCTGATAATTCCATTCACCAAAAACATGCCATGGGCTTTTCTGTAGAAGGTTTTGTAACCAAAAATATTTTTGTAAAACATTTCTATTTGGGCTAATTCATATAAATTCCGTTATATACTGTCAACTATAATTCTTATTCTTTTATTAATATGGAAAGCCATATAAATTGATAAGGCCCATGTCCTTTGCCCTTCCATTGTTCCTTATCAAGACATACTAATACTTACAGTAGGTTAGGATTAGTTAAGCAAGGGAACAACTGAAAAGGATGCTTTCAGACAGACAGACTTCGTCATATTCTCCTATTATTCTATTTTGAGAAAACGTAAAAAACAGGCTGTCTCTCTGTGCAGATTTTGTCGTTTTTCTTCAGGAAATATTGAATTGAAGGGCTACGTCGTATCTTATTAGTCTTTTCCTTCCCAAACGACTACAGCACGCATATATGAGCATTTTTCTATGTTATATATGCGTATATAGACATACAATATACATATAAAGCCCAAATGGGTGAATTTATATAAATATATATTATATAGTCTTAAGGTTAACAGTGTAAAAGGGAATGGAAGGGAACGGCCGAATTGAATGTGACAAATGTGGGCAATCAGAGCTAAAGAATGGTTTTGCTTCCCGTCTGTCTGTCCTTTCATATTTGCACCATATCTTACATAAGTTATGTATGTACTCTACTCTCTGCTACTCCTACCTATCAATATATAATATAATGTAATGTTATGTAAGTATGTCTAATGCTAAGCTTAAGCTAGTTATGTATACAACATACTTACTTACATTAGTATAAGAGCACAACTGTTCTGTTCTACACGTACTTCTAAAAAATTTCTTTCTTTTTCCTTGAAATGCTGGAAGTATTGCATCTTTAGAGAGAAACGGTTTTCGTTCAGAACAGAAGAGAATATTCCAGTCTCTATATACTATATAATGTAAGCTGTTAGCAGTGTCATTCCAGAACATGCAGACTGGAGAAGTTCAGTTCAGTTCACTCACTCCCTTCAGTATATGACCATTTGTCACATCCATCCAACTTCAGCACAATCACACAGAGACAAAGACCATAATATGACAAGACAGAATCTGAGGCTGGACAGACTCGACAGGCCTCTGGATTGTACTTTAGCATTCTTAGACTTATAAGTATACGAATATAATTATATTAGTAATATATATGTAACATTTCTTGTCTACACCCTCTATCCCACTTTTCATCATGTCTTCATAAGTATCTAAGATTGAAATCCCCATTAAAGTATGTACTTGCCTATGCATGTACTTATATGTGGGAAGGAATTTTGTATTTAAGAAAAAGTTATTAAATAATTTTTCGTTTTTGAAATGTCTCACTATTAACCAAATATTTACTGAGAAAGGGGTGCTCTTTAAAATTTTGCACTCATTATCAGCTTAATCTTGATACACAATAAACATGCATAATATAGAATAGAATGTTATTGATACTGTTTCCCTATTAATCGTATTAATCGATAAAAACAAAAGTTTGTAAGATAAATAATTAAATATTTTAGTTAGAAATGTAAAACTCAAAGTCCTAATAAAGAATGATGGAAATAAAGATATTTTCCATGTATCATATTTAATTAGGTCATTCCATTGTAATCATGTCTTTCAGTGACATATTATACAACATTAATGTATAATGTTGTGGAAAATTCCTTTTTGGAAGTGTTTTCTTAAACATTTAAATTATACCAGCTTAATTAGTAATCGCCAGATAAGCTAAATCAAATATACTTAGTTAAAATTACATTGAAATTATTAGATTTCCTTCAAAAATTTAAAGAAAAAAGTGGAATGCTATGCCTAGATACAGAGTTCCCTGTTTTTAGGACATATTTATCATATCAATAGGACTACATTACTTTACACACCAATTTCTTATACTGTATAGATGTAGTCGTATATTTCATATCATTAATTATACAGACATAACTAATCAAAATTATTACTACCTTATTTCTGTGGCTGTGTGTACGGGTAGTTGTATGTTGTAGTTTATCCCTGTTTTGTGGCAATGTTTAATATTGGCTGTGTTATGTTATATGATTGATTGGATGTGACGGATGGATGTATTTATAAAGAATGAGCTAACATGTCTTTTTGTGTTTTGATATGTTTTCCAGTCGGAGGGGAAGAGTGGAGCGATCAAGAAGAATGTGTGGATGCCCTCGGAATGGAATCGGGCAAGATTAAAGCCTCACAGATCAGTGCATCTTCATCCTTCGATGCGAAGAATGTCGGACCGCAAAATGCGAGGTAAGTCCCTTTACTTTCCCCCACTACTTCTACGTGTACATACCTTTACTTATAGGTAGAAAGCGCTTAGGTTACGTTACTTACGTTACATTTACAAGAATTCTGTCTGTTCTTCTGTCCGTCCGCCTTCCCATGTCTCATCTTTCCAGAAGGATACTTCACATTTCTCTACTTCTGTAATACTAAGAGTCTTCATCCTGAACCGTCCATGAATACCGTATTTTCTCTATAAGACACTCCGGGTTTTTTCAGTGACCTCATAAATCTTAAGTCAGTTTTTAATTGAGTTTAAAACAATTTCGTGGAATATATTCCGAGTATTAACACTTTACTTAAAAACTTTCTATTACAATTTGCATTCATTATCAATAAATGTATGGGCATCAGGTAGAATTACATATTATTATTCACTTGATGTCATAGTAGATATAGAATATAACTAAATGTGTTCATTTTTCAAATTTTGAAATCACTGTTAATTTTATAAATCAAAAATTCATTTTTAATAACTTTGAATTCAAAAATGTGTGTTAGTGATGTGGTAAATAGTAGTGTATATTAATGTTGGCAATTATTCATTGAGGAAAGCTTAACACATTGTAGGACGTCTTTTTGCAGAAGAATCAGTAAAGAATCAGTAATTGATTTTAGGTATTTATAAGAATGTAATTTTAAAAACGGTAAATTGGCAAACTTTCTACGCCGATTCGTGAGATTTTTTACTAATTTTTTCTGGCATCAAAAATGTCAAATTTTGTCGTAATATTAAAAATTTGAACAAAATCCATGGAATTTTTGATGGCTTTTAGTACACCAAAATGCGAAGAAGACTAGCCGTGTTCTGGTCTCATATGCTTAAAACTGCATAACATTTATCTCTATTTGATGGGAAGCGTCAATACTCTTAAATTTTGGGTATCTAGTAAGACGAAGGGCTTTTATTGAAGAAAATACGTTGTGTAATGTATAAATGTAGTACTACCTACTTTAACTTACTACAAATAGCAACCATTAAGCACAAGAGTGCTCACTCTACTTCCTACTTTACTCCCACAGCTCAATTCCACCTTTAAATCACACCAGGCAGCTCGGTTAGGCACCTATATAAGAGAATAAGGATACCAAACCAAAAACCAAGTGCATACATATGAAAGCCAGAAGTCCAAAAAATATTGGAATCCAATCCAGACCAATATCCTCACCAAACCAAACCACAGACAACCGAAAGCGGAAGGAATCTTATCTTATATGATGGGATCTTGTGTGTTTCATTTTTTGATTAATGATTTCTCTATCTGTTACATTGGTGAAAGTATGAAGTGGAAAAATTCTTGTGTACGTACATACACATGTGCTAGATGCACTGTTTTCCTTACACTTTGACAATACCAAACTTATCTCTTACTAAAGTATAATATGGTTTTCCATCCTATGAAAGTATACGGCCTAGACAGACTCAATGCAATTTACTTACCTACATAAAATATTTTTGGAGATTTGGAATGTAAGACCAAAGGGATGCTTTTGTAAATGTCAGTTTGGATTCAGAAAACTCTGATCCCGTCTTGCGTCTAAATGTCATGTCCTATAACTCAGAAGACTTTTAGGTTGCAGCTTCCAGAAATATAACACAATAAAAAATGTAAATAATGATTTTAAGCTACAAAGTGTATTAACATATCCGAGATTGTCTTCGGAGGCCTGCAGCACTTGTTGAAATCAAAAATATTGGAAAATTAATTTTTAGCAATATTTGAAAATTTTCTCAGTAAACTGAAATTTCCTTATATGAGCCACAAGTAACTATAAAGCCCTTAAAAAGATGAAATACTCCAATACTGTATTAGAATTAAATTCCCCAATACTAATAACTTATACTGAAATGTAGAATATTTCAAATGTGCTTAAAATACTACGATAATGAAATCTTGGACACCCGTGACCTACCTATGACACGCAATACCTCTCTACGCACTAAATGTCATCTGTGACACACTAATATTTATTTAATACCTTTCTATTGTAATCATGATTCTCCCATTTACAATTTGTTATAGGAGAATCTTCCAAAAATTGAATTATACTGTATACAACCCTCTTCCAGGTTGTTCTTCAAAATATCATGTTGCTCTGGTCGGTAGTATATGCATACATATTATAATTCTCCCACGGAGGAAAATTATTTTATTAATTAAGTCTACTATTTAGTACTTTAATTATGGATTTTCCTATTACTGAAGATTTTTAAGTGCATAAAATATCATATTTTGCATTTATACATTTTTTATGAGAATTTTGGAAGCATTTGGTGACAAAAATTGATTTACGATTTACGACAGGCTTTTATATTGTAAATTCGGTGGCGTACCTGCACATAAATATGGAAACTGACATTACAAAATATTTATTTGATTAATATTGAATATGGTCACAAAAGTTATTCTATTCATTTACGCTTTCACAAAGCAAAAAAAATGCTTTTCAAAAGTGTGTAGAAAGTGAATTGTGGTATCAGTAAACAAAAATTATGCAGTAGACCAGAAACGCATTAACCAGAGTTTTGGTCTATTAAGTAACAAAAGAAGTTAAGCAGATCCAGATGACTATTGTGTAGTTCGAATGTGAATAATAATGAAATGAGCGCAGAAACACTTACTTACATTAAAGAAGAAAAAGAGACACACCTTTAGTTTCCTATAGAAGGAAAAAGGAAATAGAAGAGGAATAGGCGAGACGGGACACTTACGATGGTGATAGTAACCATTTAACCAAATCCCATGCCATTCCGCTAACTCGCTCCACTTTTTTCACTTTGAACTTTCTCTTATAAAAGGGAAAGTTTATAAAAAGTGTTGTGTTATGTTGCGTTACGTTACATTAGATCGCACACATAGCATCTAGTAAAGTTTAGCTAACTATAAGTGCGTACAGCTAATTTTGCTTATGAGGAATTTTGGGCGAAACTGTTTAATATTTTATTTGTGTACATTATACAGATATGTAGGTAGATGGAATAATAAAAAAAAGTTTTCTATCGTACATATATAGTACATAAGAATGCATAGCATTACAATTAAAGTATCGGTGAAAGTTTTAAATAGAGTTTCTGCGTAAAAAGTGAAAACAAATTATTCTATATCTACTGGACACACTGTATGCTATTGTTTGTGTATACTAAGGACATAACAATAAATGTATGATATTGTTTCCTATTTTTAAATGTTATTTAGCGAAAAATTCCTCATAACCATCTCAAACTTAAATTAATAATAAATCTATTTTTATAAGGGGTTACCTGAAGATGTGCTATCCATTTTCTTTTTAGGGGCTAGCCTATTTTTAGTATGCAAATTAAAAATGCGTTTTAATACAGGAATCCCTTTACACAGAATACACTGTAATAAATATTATGTATTATCGTTTAGTTAAGTTTGTATGTGTTTCTATATGTACATTTATATAACAAATCCTGTACAGTACTTTCTTTTCTTACCTTGCATTTCCTTCTCTTTGATTTCGTGTCAAGTCAAGTCTGGGAAGTGTTTCGTTTGTTCCTTTTCTATATATCCGTACATAATACATATTCCTTTTTTGTGCTTATGTAAGTATATGTATACAAAAGATCGACTTCCTCCTAAAAAGTATCGACTTTAGTTTAACTTCTTTAAAAGATGTTGTACTTGGATTTTCTCCGTATAGCAAAAGTAGTTTCTTTTCTTATTCTTACTTACGCTAAGTTTGAGATTGTAAGTATGTATATTATAGTGTAGTATATTATACTGCACATGGCTGTGCAATTTACTTACTTTGAGAGGCTAAAGGCATTTAAGAATCTTTTGGGAGCAGATGGTGCGTAACGGTACGTAACATTCTAATGTCCTCCTCTAATGTAGGAAAAGCAAAGCAGGTGATGTATTTTTATACGACAGAGAAAGTAGCACTAAACTAAAATTAGATCCTGTACAATACACTATTGTAAAAGTAATATTATTGAATTTTGTTAAAGCATTTTCTCTTTCTTTTGAGAAAGAAATGATTTTCCTATTATATGTACATATAGTGGTACATACTTCAGTTTAAACTTATTGGACACGATTATTGTAAAGAAACTTACTTTATTCCTTACTTCATCATTTGTAACATTGCAACTGTATTGAAGTACATACATAGGCATTGTAGAGGATTATAGGTACATGCACAAATTCTAGTGCATCAATTCATACAAGTACAGATTACATGTCATCCAGCAAAGCACTGCACAGAATCTGGAACTGACGTTTCCTTATTTTCGGCTTTGTACTTTTGATTGCGTTTTACTTTCTTGTCCCCACAAACTAAACACAAACCAAACTACTATTTCGCTTAAGGCAAAGGCAGCAAACCAAGACCAAAGAAAAAATGTATTTGTAACTAAATCCTTGAATTTTTATTTTAGAAATAATTTTATTGTATCCATACTAATATTAATATTGTAAAATTATGTTGTATTGAAATTATTATTGTATAGAATTGCATGTAACTGATCCGTGTTGCACGTTTACAAGCGAGAATTTCCGATATTAATCTGAGTTTCTAATAAATTCAAATATTATTAGGTTATAATTTTTTGTAAGAATACTTGAGCTTAGGAATAAATCAATTGATCAATAAAATTAAATGTGTATTCCACGAAAGTTGTCGATCAATTATATAGTTCAATTTTTTTAAATAGCTAAGATATGTAGCCAAAAGAGGTCAGTATCAAAAATTCTGTTTCGTTTTTCTAAAAATTAAACCAACTAAAAGATGTCCATACAAGTATTATACAAGAAAAACAATTATATGACGAACATTTTAAATGTTTCTCTTTCTCATTCGCTTCTGCTGAGCAAATCTGTGTTTTACTTTATTATTGTCTGAAACATTGTCTTGGTCATCAAAGCGAAAGCCAAATGTGTAAAGAAAGAAATCACTTGATTTGACAAGTGATTGCAATAGGATGGAAGTGAAAGGTGGATGTGAAAGAAAGTGTAAATAGAAAAGGGAAAATCAACTGGAAATCAAAGGATTGAAGAAATGACGGGAAAGAAAGCTCAAAGGAAGAATGGAATAGAAAAGAATAAAATAAATGGGGAAAGTCAGTTTAGTGTGGTTCAAGTGTACGTAATGTATTCTTCTTAGGTTCCTCCAACTTCCAACTCCAACCAACTACTTACAGATGCGATAGGAAAACATAGACTTCTTCACCGACACTCGACCTAGCAATAACAAATAAAACACCAGCAGATCACAACACAACAAAATGGAAATCCTTCCTTTCCTTGCCTACTTCCTCTTATGGCACACGCATACACATTCCTCTTCAATCTATGTATGTAATGCAATGTAACTCTACCTCCTGCAGATATCAAAGATCAGATAAGATTGTTTTATACATACACAAAAACAGAAAAAAGTAGGGTACAGAGTACAGAGAGAGAATCCAAAAGCAATACGCACATCAGAAAACACAAAAACACGCACAGAATATATTTAGTGCTTAAAGCATAAGATATTTACTACACGATATACAATTATATTATGTAGTTCTTTTATATATTGGTTGGTTAGAGTTTATTCGATATCCAAGTTTTGTATTGGAATTCAGAATCCCAGTACACGAATATGCTACAAAACAAGATATCTATTGTTTTACATTTAATGTGAGATATCGTCCATGGATTGCTAAATTGCTCTTAAGATATACCGATGTTTTTTATTGAATCTTAAAATATTTCATGAATTTTGAGGTCAAATTGAGCTACTCGGGTTTCAATGCAAAATGGTATCCAAAACGAAAACGGTTTAAATGTAGTAAAGACTATAAAATGTTTAAACTTGTGAAAACTTTGATAGGTTAGAGCACAAAAATGGACAAACACAATTTTACTTGACATTGACTTCTTTCCTAACGGTGAACGGGAGTTTGAGTTCATTTCAGATCAGTTCAGTTCACTATGGGATAATACAATGTAATTTATATCAGTTTGCTACACATTTCAGCAGAAAACAAAACAATGTCATTATAAAACCTCGGATATAAAGCAATATCTGCTATTATATGCCGCATCACCTCACTACACTTCCCAAATCATTGATACGTATTCTGTTTATCTTTATCGAGTAGAATATTATATAGACATAATATTTGACTTAGGTGTACAAGTAAGGGCTGTTTGTACGTAAAATGCTAGATAAATATATGAAATATTTCTGTTGAGATTTTTCATTCTCTCATTTACCTGAATGGGGTTTCAAGAAATTGCTGTGGAGGAGAGGAATCTGTCTAATTCTATATTATGCAATTAATTTTTTGACAAAAACAATTACTAAATAACATTAAACATTGACAAATATTTACTTAAATATAATAATGTACTATTATAAATTAACGAATCATTCACCCTTAAAAACTCTTTCGTTATCAGGATTCCAAAACTACAAATACTTTTAAAAAATTGCCATTTAAGTACAATACTTTTGATTTTGTATATTATGGTATATTGAATTTATTTTGTACGAAAGGTGTACTATTCGTATAAAGTGCTATATGTATTTGCAAAATAAAAAATTGCTAAACTAATTATTGTAATATAATTTGTAGTGATATATACTAAAGTAAAAGTCAAGTTCACCTTTAGTTTACCGTAGTAAATAACTCTTATTTAAGTCAAAGATTCCCTACTGAATCAAATAGAGTGGACAGAACGTAACGCAACGAAATGACAAGGAAGTCAAAGAAAAGCACGCACATACATAAAAACATTATCTGTCGATGAGTTGGTTTTGTATGTATGACTTTGGTTTGTTTTCCTTCGGGTAACATCCCGTGGAACATTAGAACTGTCTTCGTCACGTAAAAATTTTGCAAAATATTTTGTTAATTTCTGAATTCTATTTAAAGTCATCAACTTATTTGTGGTAATTTTTATTTTGAGGTAAAATATTTGACCCACAATTTTACGCTTGAGCAAAAAAACTTTTAAAGAGTTGTAGTGCAAAATTAATCAAGGTTGAATAATATCGTCTCAACTGTGTGGAAACGTTTCCACAAACTTGATACGATTTTGTGCAAGGTTGGGTAAACTTTTCACTTAGAACCGTTTGCATGATTTTTTCTATAGGTACAAGGTTGGGTAAAATAGTTGTACTTTTTTTTTAAAGTATTGACAATATATTTTGCGAAATTGTTTATTGCGTAAGGTGTTTTACGGTTCTAGGAAGATTTCTTGATGTAATCTAAGTTCGGTTGGTTTTCTTTCTCCTGCCAAGACAAGCCAAACACACAACAAGATTTCTTTCGCCCTAGTACCTACTACAGTAGAACTAGTCTTCTACTCTACTTACTTTTATCCGTTTCTGGTTTGGTTTTTGAAATGAACTGAATTCATTTTCTTTTGACTAGTCCGTATATTCTTGAGAAAATATTGTGTGAAATGCTCTCGATGTTTGATATACGATAGTGGAGATGAAGGTTCACGAGGACGAGTCGAGTGGGAGGAAATAGGCCCTGACAGCACCGAATATATGTATACATTATGATATATTAGATATAATATGTGAAGAGCGGAGACATGAGTAGAGTGGAACGAGGACAATCTTTCTATGTTCATAGCTCATATGTACAAAGATGTATTTCCGATTTTATATGTAGTTCGGCGGAAAAAGAATTGGCACGAATTGCGAGTAAAGGAAGAAAAGAAATGCCCGGTTGTTCTTTTCATTTTTGCCATGTACTATGTAGAGTGTAGGGAACAGAACAGGAACATGCAGACAGACGCCTTCTTATAATTTTCAGTTCATGAGAATCAGAATTGGTGTTGGATGGTTTGCTTTGGTAGTTATTGCATTTTACTTAAACTACAGTATAGTAGATGTAGTTGGTACATATTCACTATTGTACACTTATAAATATGTCAAGGTTTGAAAGTAGCGTCCTCTGTTCTGTCATGTTTCCGATTTTCTATAAAAATTAGCAGAAAAACTATTTTTCAATAAGTGGGATTACTAATTGAAGTTATGCTTGCTAAACTTCATTTACTAGTTAAAGTATAACAAATTGTGCCATATAAATAAATTCTAATCAAATCGTTTTATTTTTTGTAAATCTTTTTCATTTAATGATATTCTGTGCATATTGTTTTAGTAATATTCATCAGAATTCTTCTGTTATTTTGAAAAAATATTAGCAATGAATTTTCATTCAACATTTTTATTAACATTAGAAATGGATTTTTGGTTTCCAAAACAAATTCGATTCGTTTCAATTACAAATATTTGATACCTACAACCATCCAGCTCTTGCATCTACTATTTAAAGCAATAATATTGTATTATTACGCATGTAAAATATTTCAGTGCGGTCCGAATGTTAAAATCACATTAATATGTAATAATTGCAATTTCGGTAGAATATTCTTTACTATTATTGGTCCTATTTTGTACATTTTGCTTTTTGCCAGCCAAGTATGACTGACATACACACAAGAATCAGAAATTTGATTCATTTTGCAATGGTCTTTCAATGTTTTTAATACTGAACTCTAAAGAATAGTCATTTTTTGCCAAAACTTCTACTTGACTGAAACTTGTATTATTTTTAGTAGAACCTACAACTATTTATACAATATATGTATATATTTGTAGATTTTCTATTGTAGCAAAGAGAATTGAATGAGTTTTGAGTTTGTTATATGTAGAATATGAAAAGTGCAAACCTCCTGCTGCGGTTTTCTCGGAAAGAATAAATAAGGTCGTCCGCCACAGACTCACTCACTCCCCTTCACTTGACTGACTGACTTTTGACTCTTTTTGGTTCTACTTTCCACTTTCTTCTTACAATCTTACTGTTCTTTTGACCTTCGTTTGTTCTGTTTTCTTTTGATCGACTGCAGTTATAAGGAAGAGAGATCATTTTATTTATTTCACTTCATGTGCATGCATCCTAAGGTCGGGGCAAATCAAATCACTACTATATATGAGGATGGCGACGTTGTGTTGTCAGTTCAGTTCACAGAAATCTGGAAATGGTAAGACAGGCAGCTCTTCCATCTGTCTTCTTATGTAGTCTCATTTCATCGCATGTCAATTCTCGTCACTTAGACGTTGACGTTCCTTCGCCTTACACAATATGCAATTGTATTGTAATGTACTGCAATTCTGCACAAAATGAAAGTGAAAAATTCTAGTTCAAAATTACAAGAGAAAAAATGCAACATATTTTCAATTTAATTTTATTGTATTTCCTTATACGGTATATTGTATACCATAAAAAATCCGAAGTGTATTCCCAATTCTCGAATCAAAACAATACTTGCCTGCCAAATGAGATATCTACGTGTGTCCATCTTTGTGCACTAAAATATTGTTGTAGTTTCAACATTAGATAATATTATTCGCAGTAGATTAGTTGTATTAGGTTATGGGACATACTTTAAAACTGTATCTGAAAGATGAGTTTAGTGTTTGAGTATGCCACACTGTTTTTCTAGTTTATTTTTTATTGATTCACAATTACAGGACCAGTTTTATTTTTTTCAACCTTTACCTACTAATTTCTAGCAAATAATATTCGTAGATAATTTTTCCAACTGGATACTGGATACGAAATAATTAAATAAAGTTATAAGGTGCATTCTTCAAATGCTTAGTATTCATTTTATCACCTGCAGAAGATATTAAAATCATTTTAGGTAGTTATAGCTATCAATTCCAACTATAAACTGAAATTCTTGTCCAAATTGAATTTAAAGAGTATACATGATAAGGAAATCGATGTGTCTAGCCTGTGGCTTCCTTTACTTAATGTAATGTCAGAAGAGTTACATTAGATTAGAAACGTGGCATAGCATTTCTACTTTTGGCTCCCGTGTGTGTGAGTAGAAAGTACTTTTACTCTATGTACACACTACACACACGCAGTTACTTTCTTTGCTTTACTCTTCTTATTCCTTTGCACTTTGACACGAATTTCGTTTTGCCATACGTTAGCTACTAACTTCAAACCAGACATGAATGCATGTATACGGGAAAAGATGAATACAGGCTGATATATACTTAGGAAAGGATACTTACATATTTATACTTTACATATATACAAGTTAAAGTTATAGGATACACCTATATAGTCTTCAAAAGAAACTTTGTGTAGAAGTAAGGTAACTATGCAAAGAAGAAACTCAATTTTGCTTTGTACTTAGCCCTTTAAGATACATAATATGTACTTATGTAAGTATAATATGCGTGTCTACACAAATAACAAATTCTGGCTACCTGTTATTGACCTGCACATCCATTTTGCACTAATATATTCTTGTGGATGAGTTAAATACGTAGGTAAGATAGTCTTAGTTGTCTTTACATATATGTATATAATACAAAATTTAGCATATACTTTAGTGTCTACCGTATTTAACGAAATAAGTACCCCCTATTCAAACAAGTAGTTTTCCCTCATTAAGGTAATTAAATGAAAATGGCTCCCAAATCGATTTTGTTTTTGAATTACCTATTCCTTCTTAATTAATGGGGGAATAGTAGGTTGACTACAAAAACAAATTGTGGGTATAATAAGCGCATAATGTTGTACAAGTGCATTTTACTAAAACTTTAAAAATGCTAAAGAATGGATACCTACTTATTTGTTAACAACAAAATATTTCTTTGCTAAAATATATTATGGGAATGTACTAAACTGTATTTTTCTTAGAAATTTCAATTCGTATTTCAAAAACACCTAATTCCAATCTCAATCCTCGGGGAACTAAATGGATAAATACGGTATTTCGTTTAATGTAGTCATAGAACATACTTTTGAGTGTGCCATATTGTATTAAATTGTACAGCGGTTTGGTAGTTGGCTTCCCTTTTGTACTTCTTTTGCTTATGGACTCTACACTACACTGTATCTGTACATACATTTGTTTCGTTTGCTTTTCTAAGGACCGAACTGAAGTTTGCTTATCCTTTGCTCTATATGTATAGTTACATAGCTCATGTAAATGTAGAAACACGTCTGTAGAGCAATACTTTCCTACAATGTGTATGTATTTAAGAGTGTGTAGTGATTGAACTGTGTTCACTTGCTTTTGCTACATAGTTGCTACCTGCTATGATGAGAATACACAATCTATGTGTATTTATATATGTACAGTAGTCTCTTTGCTTTCTACTTTAGTAAGTAACAGAGTGAAAGTGAAAGTAAACCGTGTTGAGTGTATGAAATAAAGTGTAAGAGAGCCAGCTGTTTGTGGCATGACATGCTATCGAAAATCCGGATAGTTACTCCAGTTGTTTTGCTGGACGAACGGGAAAGCAATCCCATTGATTCGACTTACTTATTTCGACAGGCAGGAGGAGAGGAGAAAGTCTTGGACTTGGACTTTTTCAAGTGGTTTCCTTTCCTCTATTCTTCGGCTCCCTTGCCTTTGCCTTGCTTTCCCGTTCAACAGGGTTGACAACTAGGCAAATATCACTTCCGGAAAATATATAGTGTGGGACATACACTGCCGAAAAGCGGGGACACTGGGGAAATCTTCTCTTTTGAAGAATTGCATGCAAAAATTGTTAATCTAGTCCAAAATTTCAGAAAATAGAAATATTCATTAGTATTTCCCACAGTAACTTCTTGTAGTATGTATGCTTATCATATTGTATGTACTGGTTTTATATATACATTTTTACCTGAAATACTGATAGCATTACCTACGTACAATTCAGAAAGTATATACAGTCGTATAAGAATTCAGACTGTGTAAGGATATACAAATAATATTTTAAAATAAAACCATCAGTGTAACTTTCAATCTAGTTCGCTTAAGCTATGCCAGCATATTTCTCGTCACCTTTCCTCATTTTCCCCATTGGGGAGGGGAAAACATAAAAAAGTGGGAAAAAGTCCAACCCTGCCTTTCAGTTTACTAAACTTTACTAAAAGTATTCTGTCACAGTTCATCTACCTTACGCACTCCTTGGCTACTTTTATTTCGTTACTTATGTTATAACTTTTCAAGGAGAATCAAATGTTTTCATTTCAATAACAACAGCAAAGAAACCAACACAGGATTGACATGACATGATGCTTATTAAATAAGTTAAGGTAAACTATTGTAGAGGTAAGTAATAAGGAAAAGTAAAATCATGCAAAGTTTGATCCCTGTGAAAGTACCTTGACCTTTATTGGGTTCAATGTTTCGTGGTTTAACAAACATGGCTGCAAAACAATGTCATTATTACTATACCTATTTCAAACAATTAGAAATAAATCATATATTACAATATATGTACGTGTTATTATAAAATATTAGCATATTATGTCAGAATTTTTTTGATGAAATGAAAACATCTGGATTCTACAAATAGAACATGAACTTTATGCAAGAAATTATTCTTGCAAAATGACGCAAATAAATGAAACTAAAATAATTTCTTAAATAATTTTGAATGCCAATTGCAAATAATCCTACAATGTTATTCTCCTCCGTAGATAAAATAAGATACGTTTAAGGCCAAACGCTTATACATAATATAAAGGATTCTAAATGCCTATTAATTTACCCATAAAAGTAAGGTACCAGTGTTAATGAAGGGTTGTTCAGATTTTTGTTAAAGACATTTTGATATATTTAAATGACTAAATGAGTTATACATAGCATAAATGAGCCAGTAACTTGTAATTGTGAAATCAATGAAAAACTATTACAGGAATATACAATGTAAAATGTGCTAAAAAATTATAAAGTATAAAGTTAAAATATTTGTGAAAATTGCGGGTTTCTGTTGATAGAGAAGCAAATAACTTCATACATCTTACAGTATTTAACTCATGTAACAATGGATAATATTTTGCACGTACAACCAATGAAGATGTTCCCATCTAAATAATCTAAATAATTCAATAAATGTTGAATATTATTTTCGTCAAATAAATTACTGTGTAGTGTAAAATCCCATAATATCACCTTGTCGTAGATTCTATATTGTACGCCTAGAAAATTGTCGCTTTTGGCTATTTTTTGATAAAATTTGTGAATTAATAAGAACGTAACGCGGCTTAAGAGATTTATTATAATTTTAAAATTTATTTAGGAGCATACAAAATGTAAAATGCTTACTGAGAAATTCTAAAGAAGTCGACGTTTACAATTCCTTCATTTAATGTACGTAGATGTTGTATTGTGTAATGTTATGCTATCTTGTAGTCATATTCGTATTGAATGTAATGGTAATGGGGTAAAATAGTAAGAGTATATGCAAATTATTGTTCTGTCTATAACTGTATCATTTTGTTCTTCATTCTCCATTGTGTCGAAGTACTACGTATAGAATTACGTGTCTCAGTTTGCATTTGCTTTTCCCTATAATATAAACGGGAAAGAAATGACATTTCAGTTACATCCCTTCAATTCTATTATTTCTTCTGTTCAGACCCTTTATACGAAGCTATACTACTAAAAGGAAAAACGAATTGGAATTGAGAATGTAAAAAAGGAGCAAAACGGAAATAGAAACAATTCAATTGAACCCTTTGTGCTCTCACTATTTCCTCTTATACTTTTAGGGTACACTTAACTATACATACAATATATACATACGCAAATAACTTTACATCAAAAAACTTTCACTTGGTTTGACGAAACATTAAACTTTGCTATTTGGATTGGTATTACTATATAGTAAGTAGGAATCTTTAAGTATTTGCTTAGGCAATGCAATGCGTTGGCAATGATACATATTCTCTATTCCCTTATAATCTTAATGTGATGTAAGTTGTGAGTTGTAAGTAGTAAATGTGAAATTGAATGTAATCCTATCTTGTCTTGTTGGGTTCTTGTTCTCCTCGCGTTGGGTTCTCAAGAATTGTTCTTGGTTGTGCATGCAAGATAAACTTTACACTTACAATGCAATGTAACGTAATTCTCCGATTCGCAATGTAGTAATGCGTAAGGCAATGCAATTTCCTCTTTCAAAGATCACAGCAGATACTTTAACTTAGCAGATATTGAGGGAGGGCTTATGTTGTGCTTCAAAATATATGGTGTCAGTTATTACTGTGTTCAGGACTCGGATATATATCGTAGTAATGAAATTTTACACACCTACGTAATAAATGTACTTTTAAAATAATAATTCACTTTATGTTGATTTTATGGGCTTTAAACTTAGAATTTTGTTTTGCCTATTTTGAATTTAATTGGATATGTCGCAAATTTTGTGAAAATTTGAATCTATACTGATTATTCTACACCTGTGACCTGTCACTTGCAAAATTAGGCTAAAGCTTAAATTGACATGTGCAGAATGGAGATGAATATTACATAGAGATAATCAATACAAAAATTATGAGAGTTTCTAGGAAAATGAATCTAGGAAATTAATACTACATATATTGTATATAGGTACTGTTTCCATTTTTTCATTTTCATCATAGTAATCTAAAAAATCCAAAATATTTAATTAAGTATGTAATCATAGTATGTAATTTAATTATGCTTTGATATTATGGAATTTAATGTAAGTAGTTAAGAGATTACATTTTATTTAAATTTTAAAAGAAATAGATTTTTTGAAAAGAAAAAGCTAATTAATTCTAGTATACACAGATTTTCAGTAGTGTATTAATTTTAATAGGGTCCCTAATGTAGTTTACTATGTAATAAGGCTTTAATTAGGCTATAACTTCATGAATAGTTGAATTTTAGGCGTGTCCTTCACTAGAATGGATGCATATCCGAATGCTGCATTTGTACTTATCGTATTTAGATACAAATACAAACAACCGAGAGAACTGCATGCTTAGAATTTCTATTTTCTCCTACAATACAAATAGTTATCACCGTTTGTGCAGCAGTTTGATGGTTTGGTTTGGTAAGACATGGTATGGTATTTCAACACTCTTCCTTGGTTTCCCCTTTCCTTCCTCCATTCACTCATTCAACTCAAACTCAAACTCAACCCTGCAGCACACAATATTTCACCCCAATGCAATGAAATGCAATGCAAGAAACACTCGTAGAAACAAAATTGTTTTCTCAAGTGTACAAACAACTTTCCTTTAGAAAGACCATCACGTTGACTTTAACTTTAACTTCAGTTCAGGAACAACGACTTACAAATAACTTTTGTTCCAGCTTGTCTTCTTATCATCTTATAGTGTAGTGTAGTGTTGTTGCTTTTCTTATTACTCATTCTATTAGCAGAGGGAACCAATATAGAGGACAATATTGCATTGCAATGCTAAGTAATAGAATTTTGTTCCTAATAATATAATGCAATCTGCTATATATGTACAGATTGTGATTGTATATGCATGCACAGTAGTTTAAGTTTACGACATCTTCATAATATCCCATGATTTTAGATTTGTGCGTATAAACCAAAAAGTGCATTGTCATTTTTATGATCTAGGGAAACATTGAGCCAAACCAAATAGAATATTTACTAACTTTGAATGAAGTGTTGCTTCCCTTTATCGTAAACAGTAAACATTAAACTTATGGTATGCAATAATGGTTAGTCGTTTCCTTTTAAATGCAATTGTAGGTGATATTAATGCAGATTTTATGGAATTTAATTTCAAATTCAGGTTTAACGTATTTTGCAATTGAAAACTTATGATTCGTATTTACATCTAATAATTATTATATCATCGATCCAATTTTATCGTATATTTCAGTTATTTAGGTTTGTCCAACGTAATGTTCTGTAATTATGGCAAGTTAATTTATTCAGAATTCAGGCTATGTTTAGGAAAGTATAATTTACATGTTCAGAGAAATAATTGGGTGTGTAGGAGGTACTTATAGTGTTTAAGCATACTATTTTTAAATGAAAACTCTATACTAACAGACTTTTTGAATATTAAGTTACTATTTTTAGAATAATCCAAAATTAGAAAAATATAAGACTTGATGAATAAAATTATGGAGCAAATTATGAACCAAATATTACTTACACCAAACATAAGGAATAATGGAAAAATGAGAAATTAAATTAGTACTAAATAGAATTGCTATAAGAATTGTAAAGCCCATTAGCAATATAAATAAGAATGTGGAAAGTGTTGGTAATATTTAATTTCAACTAACTTTTCTATAGTCGAATGAGTTACTACTTTTACTACTTTTACTATAAATGTGGTAGATAATTATCTAATAATTGTAAATCTAATTTTTATGTAGTAATACATATTAGCACAATTTCTGGCATGGGTAATAGTATTTGGTATATCTGTATGTATAGTATTTCACATATGTATTATCTCTTTTTTTCACAATTATTATCATCTATGTATTCTATAGAATTATGGATTTTAGTGTAGATTCTGAAGTTTGAAGTCTACTTCCATTAGTAGAGCGGAAAACCGTTTTGCACATTAGATACTTTATTTTGACTGATACTCTGAGTGAGTGGAGTGGAGTGGAGTGGGTAAGATCGAGTGGGAAAGAAGAAGAATCCTTTTGCCTTAGCCAGTGATAAGAGCAATGAGTAACTTCTTGTAGTCACCCGAGCACTCATCCTCAACCCAAGACTCAAGAGATTTCTCGTAGAGTTTCTCAAATTCTTTTTTAATATTGCCCAAATCGATTTCTGAACGAGCCACTATCATATTAATCAGAGCTTTATCATCCGTTCCCATCCCGGCCATCGAGTCATGCAGCCGCTTAGCCCAGTAGGCATCGCTGTTATTTGCAACAGCCACTGTAAAGTTATATAAAGAGAAAAATATGTTATAAGTACAATGTAAAGTTGTAGACAAATTTTCTTATAATTAGCTTTCTCTTTAAAACGAATCTCTTTCTTTTAAGATTTAAGATTTTGCATGATAAAATCTTCAGTGTATTAAATGATCCTCCTAACTAACACAATATTACATCTATTGGTATTTCCTCCCATTCTTCTACAGATATAGTCAGCAAATAAATGAGAATTTTTTTACCTGTTCAATTATTGTTTCCACAAATAACATAGTACTATGTTATTATAGCTACTTAGCTATTTTGCAATAAAAATGGCTCATATTTTATAAAAATACTTTACTTTGCCATAAAGGTATTTCTGTACAACCATAAATTATTTTCTATCTAAATCCAAAACATGCGGAGATTACATATCTGTAATTTAGTTTTTAATTATAATTAATTCTACTATAAAAATAGCCAACAGCATTTATATACGTACGAATTCTATTAAAAATAGTAGCAAAATAATTATTTAGCCTTTTTTGTCGATAAATATTTATTATAATCTAAATAACATCCTTTGTGCTAAATTATGGTAAATTCTTTGACAGGGTAAGTAAATATTTTTAAGGTGCGTCTACAGACACACTATGATGCCCTCTTACTTAGCGAGATATCGTGGTGGATGACCTGGCTAAAGTATGGGTGGTTCTTTGTGCTAATTGATTCGAGCCCAATGCAACGGTTAAATATATTATGTAATTATTATGTTGTATGAGAATTAAAGATACAGTACCAAACCAATAAAGTGTCAAAGGTGATCCGGTCCAATTAGGTTCCACAATAAAGAGTATTACCTTTAATTACAAATCGGTAAAGACACAATATAATATAAGATGGTAAGTCAGGAGCTCCAGCTCAATCGAAGAGTAGATACAGAATAATCAATCGCGCTCAAAGTTAATTCATATATTGCTTACAAGGATTCTTATCTTAAATAATATAATATGAGTAGGTATGTCATGTGTGTTGTGTGTAGAGACCGGAACCGTGTATTATGTGTAGGTATTGCTGTTTGGCGTTACAGCCACTGTGCAAGTATTGCTTTGTTTGTCAATAAAGCAAATTAAATGCTTTCTGTTGTGGATATTCATTCAAGTAGT
>JAQFYC010001403.1:0-34923 GCA_034694165.1 Tomocerus mixtus | reverse complement strand
ACTTTAGGTTAACCTTAACTCTAACGCAGACCCTTGGCTGGTTTGGTATGGTATTGGAATTTCATTGCTTCATTTTTTTGTTTGTAAATTGTAAGTAAGCCTTCCTTACGGCCTTACCTTAAATACCTTTTCGTTTCCAAGAACATTACATCGAGTAGTTTTGACTTGACTTTGACTTGCAAGTTGCAATTACATTACAACAGAAATACAATTAAATTATCTTCTCCTTTTACGTTTAGCTAATCATATCGGTTACCAGATTTGCTACATCTGGCTAGTGTAGTGTATTGTATAAAAGGAAAATTAGAGCAGAATCTTGTTTGATTGCAAGACTGCATTATACTTATTTACAATGTTACAAAACACTGATGTGGGCTGATTGACAAAAGAAGATGTAGTAAATAGGGATACTTTGCAGATTATGCATAGTAAATTGTGTAGAGGTATCCATTTTCCAGTTAACTATGCTACAAGTCCAGATATATAAGAACACATGAGTCTGGTTCACCGAAATGAATTTGCCAAAGGGTGGGTTTTGCTCTCATGTAATGTGGTTTTAGTTTCGGATGAAAAGGGTGGTGTGATGTTACATTTAGAGTGGGGTTGCATTTCAGAGTGAAATCCTTGTCATAGCATCTCCATATGGCAAATAAATGGAAGAACCAAACCTAATGGCAAAGAATAAATAAAATCTGAAACATGTGCCTTAATTCCACCTTCTACCTAAAGGTATTGCATAAATGCTTAGGCATGAAATTTTATCTGACAGTGTAAATGCAAATAGTAATGCAGTAGCTGTTGTAACTTAATGTACCTTATCTTCATGTATCATTATGTTATATCTGTATTGGTAAGGCAATATTGTAGTAAAGCATCGAAAAGCAACCTTATGGATGGTTCTGTATCTGCCTATAATGTTTGTGGCTACTTGTTAGGCTAAGTAAGACGTGGGAATGGGATACACCTACATAACTTTGAAGTAACAACCCACACGTGTCCTCTTTACTTATGTAGGAGTGCCGTTAATGTAAATATCTAAGAAATAAATACCTATTTGCATAAGAACTATATATATTCGTTAGGCTAGCGTTAGCGAGTGTGAAATATGAGCACAGTGTGCACTCTCTTTGTGAATCATTGAATACAGTGGAATCGTTAGAGTTTCGTACAGTTGGTTTTGGTCGGTGAAAGTGGTGTGGTTAGCAAGAGCACTCTTCCTCTTTCTGTAATTCCTGTACTGTAATATAATGATGCTTTGGTTCGGTTTCTCTTTCCACTTTTCAGTTTAGGAGACAGTCCTAGTAATTTTCAGTTCAGGCCAGGTAATGAAAGTGTAAGTATAGGGAAGGAATATTTGCCTGTTTACGAGTTTACCTGAACACTACTTCTAGAATGACCGTCAGTTTGATATTTGATAGTTTTCCCTTTGTAATCCTTGGAATGGGTCTATTGTGCTGGGTACTATTACTTAAAGTGTAACTACCAACATTCCTTTGCCAATAATATCACAGGTCTCTTGTTTCTAAGCCTTTTGTACGTATTCGTACCAAAGTAGATCGTTTATCCTGTTAGCTCTTATGATTTATTTTTCTTTCCATTATAGGGAGATGAAATATCCTTTATAATTGTATAGGTACAGTTACAGTGCATTAAAACTTACTCGCACCATAGGAAATCATATTTGAAGTTTTTCTTATTATTGGTACATTTAATTTTCTATTCGGAAATTGCAAACCTTGAATTTTACACTTAATTACTAAGTACTACGTACTATAACTATTTATTGTGGTATCATTTAATTGTGCCTTGAATACAAAATGCAGGTAATCCAAGTTTGTTTAAGTCTTTTTCTGTATCTAATGCGTAAGTAATTATTTATACATGGACGAGGTTATTTTTCAAAGTGCACAAATTATATGTATGTCTCATCATTTATTATAGCCTCGTAGTGAAAATGCATACCTAATAGTAATTGGAGTATTTGAACCTGCTACCTTGGCTCTAAATTATAACTATTTAAAGGAAATGCGGCAGGCCGCTAAAAGTCAAGCTAGCATTCATTGGACATGAATTTATGTTATGAAAGGTGTAATTTGATATTTTCTATTACAAAACTCATTAAAGTTTTAGATGTTTTTATTATCGTTGCAATTTATTTAGGAAAAATAATCAAGGCAAACGGCATGGGAGAACAGAAAACAAATCTTGATAAGTGATATTTGAGACAGAAAACCGAGAAATAATTGTAAACAAGTAATGTGATGAGATGGGACAGTAATCCGATCTGCTTGACATATTTACATAATAAAGAATTACTACCATTTTAGACTTATATCTTACGTACTTACCTGAAAGCTTTAATACATAATTTTTAGCACGCAAATTATTAGGTTAAGTAAAGTAATATTTGTGGGTACACTGGTTTTTAACCCTGTGCCATGGCTGTATTTTGTCTTCATACCTTTCTTGTTATAATGAAAGTTCTAACCATGAAAATATGTAGTGCACTTTTATGGTTAGCTTTGTACTCCTAAGAAAATAGTTCAAATGAGTATACAACATACAGGAAAATGTTTAACAAAAAGGTGGCCTTTCCAGCATTATTGCTCAAAAGGGCATGATTAAGAAAGCGCAGAAGGGAAAGAGACCTTAGTAAAATTATTAGAGAGCGAAATAAAATGATGGAAATATTTGAAATATAATATTTGAAAAGTTCTTTAACTCTTGTCCTCAACTTTGCCTGCAAATTTACAAATTGCGAAGGAACGACTACTTGATTTCGCTCTAATCAGAATCTTGTCTTTCCTACTTGCACTTTACATTTCGTTTGTTCACTCGCGAAGGAACTTCAAAGTCAAAGGAAAGGATTTTGTCATCTCTTTTCCTTTTTTGGTCTACTTAAGCTTTTAGTATATGTAGGTAGTACAGCATAACACAATACTTGCACACTACATCCACATAAACGTGCATAACTACATATTTCTACTATGTATTACTACTCCAATAGTTTTAGACTTACTATAAATATATACACCAATGTAGCACCTACAAATAGTACTACTTTTGTTAGTTATATATTGTGAGGACAAAAACAGGAGAGAAATGATTATTATGAAAATGGTTTTGTTTGCCTCCTGTTTCCTTTGGCTTTCTTGCGGTTTGGTTTCGTGGTCTCGTCGGGTTTCATTTGTTTTCTCCTTTCTTTTCCCTTTATGCTTCTAAAATTCACATCTTGGATTTGTATTCATATTTATTTGCATCTTGTACTTTTGCCTATTGCATATACAGACTTTTCAACTGCAAAGGCATTTTCTCTCCTCTAACTAATGTCATGCACAATCTACAACTAAATAAGTAAAAGATTAAATTTTTCTGCTCTTGCTTCATTTTTCCTTCTTCCTGGTCGTAATTTCTTCATCGTAGAAAAATCTACCAGCTCTACTATGTAAAAAGCACCAGACTTTGTCCTTATCATATAAATGGAACAAAACACACAACTGAAGCATAAAGTATTTTGTAATGAATAATTTAGTAGTGTAGGTAGTAGTATAAGTAAGTATATAAGCAACTATGCATTACTCCTGGTACACAAGTAGTAATAAAAAACTAAAACAAAAAAGCTACAGATACTAGAGCATTTCCATTAGATTTCAATTATTTAATAAAAGTCAAGTCAAGTCAGATCACTCCCATTCTTTAGCACAGTCAGCATTTCTTCAACCAGTACTTACTTACCTATGTACCTATAATATACGAGAGATTCATATTTCGAAATGTTTACGCTGACAGTGCTTATCGCTAAAGAGCATCATTCATTCATTAACTGAAGTGGAGTAGAGTGTAGTAGTAATAGTATGTGCATGCATGTAAAACGTAGGGAATCTGAGAAGAAAAGACAGGATAGGCATAAAAGTGGACTTGATGAGGATTAGATTGGATAATCAATTCAACAAAATTGGAATGTGGGATGATTCTCAAGTTTGAGCTTGCTCTTTTCATAATTTTTATTAAATCAGTTGCAAGCAGGCATATCCCGTACCTACGTAATCTTATAACTATTGCAGAGAAAGTAATATAGAAACAATAGTCAGGGCAAAAACTTACTAAATCGTAAAGTAAGCAAAACACTCGCTTAAAATTCATCTGATAGCTAAGCGTTCTCCTCCCATATTTAAATTTCGTTTTTATGGTGCCTTGCATTTCACTAAACGTAAGTAATGTAAGTACATACATAATAGTAAGTAGTATATTAGTAGCTAAAAAAGATTTTACATCATTCCAAGCCTGGAAGGGATTTTATATCTATTTAAGACAAATTGACAGTGCAGAGCTACCTAAAGACCATGTCAATAGATTACTACTACTACATATGCACCATGCAAACTCCTTCTGTTAACTTATATTGTACATACAAGGTATTTTTTGTCGATCAATAAATCTACCTACTAGATACTATATGCATATAGGTGCAGGAGCACTAGGCGTGGTGATTATGACAGCGAAATACAGTAGAGCATTATTAGGCACATATTAAAGGGAAGAAAGGAAAACAAGCACTATAAAAATGCGTGATGTGCTCCCATTTATTTGCTCCTTGTAGCAGTGTGCTGTACATTATCGTTATTCTATGTAATAACAGGTGATACATCTCTTTATCTTCATTTTGCTTCTATTCTTTTTGTTATGTTTTTGTTGAGAAATAATAAGAACGTGTCTGGAAATGTTTTTCATAACAGGGAACAATAAATTAAGATGCATGCACTATGTAAAGACAGGATAACCTTATACAACTTATACATAAGTATTAGTATTTCAGAATGTTAACATAAATTCCTATTCCTACATGGTAAACATTAAATAATCTAACGGGATGCACATTTTCTGTACTAATAAAGTGATGTACTCTCTCGTGGTATGGTATGGCATGGCATTTAGTTGAGAATTTACTATATAACCAATATACTAGTAAATACTTGTTATAGAGTTGAAATGTAGTTATTAATTTCGGCAGTGCGAGTGAGAGCTCTATTCATTTTCATTTCTGAGTTTGACACCGTTGTCTGGTGACCGTAAGCCAGGATTTGGGCTAATAAATGACAAAGGCTCTGCTTCACTACTCTCTAGACTCCAGACAGAACTACTGCGTGTGTACTCTGTATTGTATTTAGTGTAGGAATAGGGTGTACATAGTGCACACAGGAATCTAGCTTAAGTGATGGGATGTTACGTAACGTAGAAAACCACAACATTTGATACTCTTCTTTATTCACTAGCTAAATACCTGCCGAGGAAATGTTATAGTTATCTGTTGAAGATATTTTAGGGATGCGATAGGGGCTAAAATGGTGTGTGAGTGTATCAACTAAATATGTTGCTCATTCTAATAGCACCACTATGTCGGAATCTTCTTCCAAACCAGAAGGCATAAGGGAGGGAGGTGGTAGTGGTATGGTGTAGTGTATGGCATCGTTCATTTTGGTTTTAGCCTCAAAGCCATAAGAATCCTTAGGACGTTGTAAATAAATACAGTTGTGTTGTATTTTGTATTTGTATCTGTAAGTGAGTGTATCTGTATCTCACCTCTGTTCTGTAATGTTCTTTTTAGTCCAGTCCAGTGGAGTCTGTCTACCTTCCCTTCTTCGAGAGAAATGTCTGTGAGCTGTAGCTTAGCTTAGCTTAGTTAAATCCTATATTCTCCTTATAAAATGCAAGGAAGAGCCACATTTTTTATATCTGATAGGCCATTCTATTGAAAGGCAAAACTTCAGTTCAGATCTCAAGATTCCGTTGGGCCACAGTCGAAAGTCGAAACTAAAATAATGGATGTGTCAGTGTTAGTGTATGCCTTCTGGTGGCTTGGAATCATTTGGCTGTTATCATATAATTTTATAGCAGACATTTGATGATAGGGGAGTCTAAGTTAACTTGGCGTGGTGTTAGCGTTTGGTGGTAGTGAATCTTATCCTCTTTAGCCATACTAAAATATATTATCTTCCTATCTTTAGCTGAGGAGAGATGTATGAATTCAGTAATATCTTGTTACAATGTATTTTTCAGGTACAAATGCATTTATTTGTGGAAAATTTTAAAATAATTCTGCTAGGTTTTAAATTTTTTGTGTAGCAAAAATAGCTGAGATGTGGGATTTTTGGCACTTTACTAAACTTAACTTTATCAATGCAAGATTCTTGTCGAGCTTTTATCTACTTGGTATTCATAGTAAGTATAATTGTTTAAATCAGTTTGCTACAATAAAATACCAATTGGAATGAAAACAATGGGTATTTTGCATTTGCTGAATTAACCCTTCTTTTTGGCATTTATATAAATAGTATATTATAGTATATTACTCCGGATCATGTATGTACTTTACATATTTTTTTGCAAACTAACCATTCTCTTGGCTTTCTCCACCGTATTATTATATTTGCACTCCAATAATCAATTCCAGTAAGTGTAACTACAAAAAATAATTTTAGTGGCCACAGAAGAGTATCCAATGACAAAACTTGAAACATGAAGTACTAAGCGAGTTTGTAAAGGAACGATGAATCCTTATGCATACAATACTAACAGTAGTCAACTTGCTACAATGTAATATGTACTACAGCACAACGTCCCGGATGGATCGTAGACAGTAAAGAGAAAACGCATGAGTGTAACAAGCAAGTTCAATCTTTCTTTACCATTCGCGTAACTCTAATCTACTCGAACCAAAAGAAGAGGAGACGAGCCCAGTTGTCTGGTTTCAGAATTGAATTGCGATTAGGTGGCTGGATAAGTTCCGCTCCACCAAGAAGAGGAACTATGTTGACTTAGCATTTGCATATGATGATTATACATGCACAGAGAAGGTTGGGAGTAAACTTGAGTGTCTTTTCACACATAACCTAACCAAGCTACTGCTCTAAGTATGGAGAAAACTAAAACCGTGCCATAAGACTACTATATGTATATAATATATACCTCTTGCTGAGGTATGTATTTTAATATGCAGTCTATAAATGTACCACCCAAAATATGTAATCGCTGTATTAAAGTATATAAAAATAAGTCCGCATTAAAATTCTGAAACCCCAAGAGGATCACACACTTTACTAACTACTCACATGCAAAGTTTTTTTGCGTAAGATATTCATTTGTAACATTATATATAAGAATATCATCTCCAACAAGTATTGTATCCTAAAGGGTTAAGTATTTTGGTTAGAATTCGTCAAGTAAGAAAAGTAATGTTGAGTTTTGCTGCGTCATACGTACGTAATATATAATACGTAGCCTCGCCTCCGTAAAATTTCTCTTCGTGATTACATCAAGAAATCTAGAGAATCCTCCAAGGAATTTACACATTAAGAAATTAATATTATGAATTGGCTTATGAAACTGCTCTTCCTTTCGTAGCTTAGCTTCCCAGCCTGGCTTTGGCACTGCCTGGCCTGAGTCTTTATTAACCACATACTAAAAATAAGTATTTGATTGGATTGCATTTAATTTGCATTAATGAGGTGCTATTCAGCTAAGCTGATTCTGGTCCTGGTTAGCCAAAATGACTAAAGAAAGAAGGTACCACGGGAAAAAGTGTTGTACTTGTACTTGCTATACGTACATATAGAATGTATGTGAAAATTCTACAAGGAAAGGGAAGCATGGTTTGGCAAAGTTAATATATTTAAATGAAATTAAGCATGCTGGTAGTTGGGACAGTTTGATGGATTTTGCAATCGTCTTGTCCTGTTGGATTGACTTGTGTTGTGTTGTGATCATGAGTTTGGCTATGTAGAGCAACTTATACTAATATACATACTACTATATACATCTACGGGAAAATTTTCTGTTCCACATACTAAATAATGTAGTAAAATTTAATAACATTATTGAAGACTGAATTATTATGGAGTAGGGAAAGCTGGAGAAGTCAGGGCAAGCATTATAAATAGAAAAATATCGACGTATTATGATTTCATGAATTTAATACATACCAACACGCTTATAGACACTGAGGAATGGGACACGGCAAAACAGAACATTTTATTGGGTCTGTATTGGAGTAATAGCAGTAGGTACCTATGTGTGAGCAATAGAAAGACCATATATGACACAGATGTTGTAATAATAAGGCTCTGCCGTTCTGCTTTTTCCTAAACTATAGAAAGTCAACTAAACATCAGCTATAGCTTACCAGACCACGAATTACATGAAATTGAATTGAGTGACATGACGGTGACGGACTGGCATTACGTGCATTGCTTTCAATTTCACTCATTCCATTCTTTCACTGACTTGGCTTGGTTTGACGGATTGTGAGTTTCAGTACTTTCTACCTATTGTACATAACATAACTTGCTTTATAGAAAACCAAGCCACCCTTAGTACATATGTCATTAGTGAATGTGGTACAAATTGGAGATTGCCCGTCCCTGTCCTGTTATGTTCTGTCTTTGTCTTTCCATTCATTCAAAATAATTTAGCTACCTTTCTACTAAATAGACAACTTTAGTTTCTGCAATGTACATATTATACCATTTTATGTATTCGGGAGTTGTGTACGTGGGTAGAAGGTAGGTACTAAAAATATGAATACTTTATAGGATATACTTGTTCTGGTTATTAGCAAATTATATTTAATAATGATTCCAGGCAATATTGCATTGTATTTATTTATATGTACGTGTGTAGCATTCTATGCCCATCCAAGTCAAACCACAATCAACCTGTGGCTTGGCTCGGCTCACCGACTTTTGTCAGACAAAGGTAAAGCACGAATTACATAAAAGGAAAGGAATGTAATATTACTTATGTGTAGGAAGTTGGAAAGTAGGTTTTTATGATGCAATCTCAAAGTACAATTAGGTGGACGACTTTCTCCAAGGATGACTATACAGCAATGCAAATTAATTAACAAACATTTACCTACATACAAGTATTTATACCAAAAGTACTAGAATAGTGCACAAGAATCTACTAAATAACTTAACTTAATGCAATAATATAATGAAAAGCAATTTATTACATGTGAGCATGTATCTTTATATATACGTACGAATATCAGTTATAGAGAAATTTATTACAACTACTAAGTGTATTCCCTTCTATACAATCATTTTGTCAAATAAATCTGAGCCACTAGTAGAATGTAATAAAAGATAAAAGCTTCATTTGAAAAGTGGAAGAAGGTTCCTATCATCTTCAGTACTAATTGAATTGTAGAAATTCCTATTAATAAATGGCAGACAGAATCAAAAGAACCATAGGATGATAGTTACAATGGATATCATAAATAAATGTCGTGTTACTGTGCGTAGAATAGAATAGATCTCGGTGTAAATTAACAGATAGTAAATGGACGTCAAGTGAAAGCGTGGGCTGGAAGATTTAATTCAACTTCTCTTCTGGAAGTGGATAATCAAGTAATATCATTAAGTTTTGATGTTAACTAGATAACGTGTTTGACTTGGAGTGGCTATTACATATGTCTGGTATTGCGTTTACACTTTATCTGAAGTAATGATTATTTCTTACATAAATACACTTACAATATTTGCTAGTTACCTGCTTCACAGTTAATTGTTCAATTTCGATAATACTAACAGTACATATTTAGTAATTGTGCCAGGCATTTTTAATTTACTTTTAATTAAAATATTTAGTATAAGTAAATTCAGATTCAGTCTGGAAAATTTGGTACGAGTATTTGAACAAAAAGCCTACATTTTAAAAGAGTATTTGTTCAGTTGAGAATCAATTTCTTTTAATTATCTTGCAGGAATCCCTAGAGAAAGTAGTTGAGCACGCATGAGAAACAAGCAAATGGTTATTAGCTAGCTATGTACTTGTAAATATTAGCCAAATGAAATTAACTTTTAGTGTAAATATTTGATGCTACCTTTCTGATGGCCACATCAAAGTATCTCAATTCGTCTGACAGAATAACTCTACAAATGATAGTGAGTATGAGGACCAACTAAAGATAGGATGATTTATATAACGATGAAAGATAGCATAGTACAACATAAAACGAGTTCTTTCTTTCTATATGTGTGTTTTAGTAGTTTAACTACTGTATTTCGGTAGATAGAGATCCTAAGGTAGGTGCATTAATATATTAGATTATTTTGGTTAGTAGGTTGTTGTATCTGTAGGTAGTTTTTGTAGGTCCCTTCCACTACATACAGCACTCCAGTGTTTTCCTATCCTAACAAAAGTTATAAATGCTACTGTCTATCTTTGTACTACTGATAAGTATGAGCTTGCACAACTTTCCTTACCCTTACCCTTTCATTTTATGATATCCAATAAAGTAATTATTTCTGTCATAAAGTAAAGCATCGAAGTAGTTTAGTGTTGTTAGAGATCTGTAAGTAGTACAGAGCGTATAGGGTCCTTCCCTTTATTTTTGGGAATTCTCTTAACATATTGAAGTGCATTAAATACACATACTTACAGATATATTCAATATAATAAGTCAGAAAGGAAAAATTACAGTCGGAGTCAATTTTCTCTGTAGTGTAAGTGTAGTGTAACGTAACAGCATGAGCTAAACATAAACAACTGGGTTCTTTCCTTTTGTTCTATTACCTATAAAGTTTGTTTATGATGTTTTATTCCACTGAGAATACGTGTGAGCAGAATCGTTCATTTTCTTAGAACGAATAAGGTGCCTGGCCAGCTTCACGCTATAGCTTAGTGTGTGGTTTGGTTATATGGCAGAGCTTCTGCGAGAATAGCATTTTTTAAGCCACCTCTTCACAGTAAATACTTTTATATATTTTTTGATGCTCCATATAGATATAAATTGCAATATTCCCTTGCATTCTGCAGAAATAGACTTAACAAAGTCAGGCATTTTTCTAAAAACTAGAACTATACCATAAGACTATAAGATGTTTTTTCTTTCAGTTAGTAGAAAGAGCAATTTGGAAAAATACTTATACACTCATACACTGTGTGGGTGAGAGAAAAGTTAAATCGATTTTCCTGTAAGTCTATTGATTGTCATAAAGACTTTTTATTCAAAGCATTTTATATATTGTTATGGCTTTGTAATAGCATTGTTTCTGCCTAACTACGTCGAAAACATGATAAATGATGTCTTTTGATGTCTTCAAAAAATGTGTCAGTAGTAATTAGACTAAGGGGAGCGTAAAATAATGTTAACGGGTTAACGAGGTTAGTACTAAATAAAGGTAAAAGAACTTTTTTGATTCCTCCAATCTTCTTACTATGACTATAAAGGAAATGAAAGGCAAAATTCAAAGGATGAACCTTATGATTCACTGCATTTTGATATAAAAGTAGGAATCTACTTTATGTAGAGAAAGGATGAGTCAAATGAAGCCCGGAGAATATGAACTTTTGCTTTCTTTACTTTAGCAAATCTACTTTTTCATAGGTCTATCCTAAAATGATTCTACTGTACTGGAAAAGAAAATAAAACGATTGGACAACTAAAAAGAGAAAGCTAAGAAAGAAAACCAAAGGGATAGTGCACTTATGACAGTTAAAACAAAAGCGATGGTGGAATAAGTTGTAAAATTATTTAGTCAAAAATTGGAAATATTTGTGAGAGAAAGTCAGTTAATTATCTTAAGCTGTGTTTTCAAAATATAATTTTGGTGCATTTTGTTAAAAATATGGAGGATTAGATGACATTTATATTTTCACGATGCTTTAGCATGGTTTCCCGTACACATATTTATAAAATGTGTATCTATGTATGCATTTAGCGAGTTTATGTCTTATGTCTCTAACTTTTCTATGGTTTATGAGGAAGGTAAGGCAATAGCAATATAATAACTATTACGATTACGTGTCTGTGGAAAAATGCTAGACTAGGAGCAGTTGAGACGGCCGAGTCACGCAATTTTGTGTTTGCATTAGAGGCGGTTACAACTTATCATGTACTTTGGGGAAATTACCTCTTTGACTTGCTTTGCCTAGACCAAACCATAGCAGACGAGACTACAGGGCCAGACCGTATAGCAAACTACATAATACTTATTTAAGTAGGCACTATACACACACAATGCTCTTACATGAACTTCTTACACTACATATATATGCTTTCACATCCCAACCAACTTTCCTTTTACTCTTGATTCTCTCCTTGTGTTAAATGGCACGATTTGGGCTGCTTGCTCTCTCTTTGTTAGGTTAACCGAGTCTTCAGTACGATAATATGAAACATCCTTATGAATTTTTATGTAGACTAAATAGTATATAATGATGATGCGCACTATTACACAAGATAGGAAGACTTGCTGCCTATTCTAACAGTTTAGAACTGGTTTTGACAATTATTAAATCGTATTTATTTATTGTGTATTAAAACGAATATAATTCCTATTTTAGTTTACTGAAATTCAGGTATACGTAGACAAGTGTTAAGTCTAGACCTTAAGTTAACATAGCATCTGACCATGTGCCCAATATGTATCTAAGTACATATTTAACATATATTTTATTGAAATAAGCTTTAATTAGTTAAATGGAGGTGTAGGGAATTAATCCATGAAATATTTAGAACAGGAAACTCTTGTTTAACATTTTTTGAAGCTGGTTTTATACTAGTATAATAAAGTTCCTTTTCTGGAACAAACTGTATACTTTAAAGATTTCCAATCAAAAAAAAATACATGTTTCTAGGAAAGTACATAATGGTGATTCTTTAATGTATTGAGCCTAATAAAAGTAAAAACCCGGAAAATTCCTTGCACCTATGTACTATGTGTGCTTTTCTTCCTCCACATTGGCGTACATAGGTAGAGCAAACTGTATATATGTACTTGTGTTTTCAATGAACCTCGGAATAAAGAGAGCGATAAACGTGACGCACGGACCCAGGATCAGACACAAAATCGAGATGAAGCTCAAAACAATTGTTTGTTTATACATTTACTTTCCTCCTACTAATAGTAATAAGCAAAACAAAAGATAAAAACAAAAGCAAATAAACGAACTGAACAAAATTCGCTAACGTGAAGGAAAACCTGCGTTCAGTTGGCTTCCTTGCACGTTTTGTTTCATTTCTTTGTCACAATCCTTCTTTGTATGGTGTATTGCTATTTACGCCGTAACCATGTATTGTCCTTCGTTAAGGCACAGAAACTGTGGGCCTTATACTACATATATGTATATAAATAGTGGGCACTTTCTGTCTATATATGGTTCTTCGCTATCTTGTGTATCTGTATATTGTATATGCAATGTCTATGTCCAATGGTATTTGATTACGGATGCTGGTGTCATTGTCCTCTTTCTACGAGTATGTGCTGCTTTAGTTTAACTTACTTAGGTAACGTTAGCTCAGCAGAGTTTCCAACATTTATCCTTAGAGAGCAAACTACAAGGACATAGGTACTTTTACCCTGACGATGAGAAGACTTGCATTACTATTAAGATTATTATTTGAACAGTATAGCATTTTCCTTAAAGACTGTTTTAAAGTATATGTGTAGCTTCCTATGCTGTTATATATTTATACTGTAGTAGGTTCTTAGATATATAGCTTAACGTGTGAGGAAACGAGAGTCTCACAAAGAAAGTGCCTTTCAACGCTTTCGATACGTCATTCAGCTTAAAGGATAGAAGGTGTTTGTACTCAAAAGAGTTTTGTCCCTTTAAAGAAAATGCCACGGCTCACAATGGGCTAAACCAACTAGAGTCGGCTATCTTCTTGTAATACTCCGTCAACTAAAGCATATGCTAACACACGCTAAACCCTAGTATAACATAACACTGAGTCCATGTGAGCCGAACTGAAGAAAAGACGGAAAACAGACTTAATGGGAATGGACGAAGGAGTACAAGAGCACACTTGCATATATGTGCAGAAATTTACTGTCACAGGCACAAAGTATCATCAGGAAAAGTTCTCCCTTTTGCAGAATTGTTGATTTTTGTTTAACAAGGTGCAAAATACATCGAAAATCAAAGATTTTTTGCTGGTTTTATCATTAATTTTGGAATAAATTCATTTAATAAGGTCACCAAGCTATTGTACTTGTCAAAAACTTAAAAATTTAAGAGCGAAATTTATAATTACATGTTTAGCATATTCGTTATTGTAAAACAATTCCATCAAAATAAAATAACGAACGGGCCTTTGGGACTAGGACACATAAACTGTTTACAATTTAGTTAGCCATGTAGTATGTCTGTATCTATATGCATTACTTTACTAGTAAGATTGTTGTACTTTCTACTTCCTAGCTACGTACTAATGTTACTACAATACTTAGATGTAGTGTAGTCTGTAGTGCAGTACATTTTGGCATAGGAAGAATATAATAGAATAGAATTCTACTGACATGACTATGGCGATGAGAGAGGGACACATATGAGAGAAGAGAATAGGGACAGGAAAAGAGGATAACGTCCATAGGCTTTTTACCACCAAACTCTGCCGACAATCAAGACTCAATTTGCCTAATGGATTCCGAAATCGTTGGAAAAACACGGTTTGCTTTTCCCTTGCTTTACTTTCAGTAGTCTACTTACTTACTTACTTGTGTTGGGTTGGGCAATGATGTGATGTGCTACTATTATATTTTGCGATCACTTTCCTAACTTCCTCATTCTCTTACTCTTACGCGCATCACACTCTGTCATAACACATCACTTATCTTTATAGGTAAATACGTAGTAGCTTCTGCATAAAGTGATAAGTATTCCTAGACCATATTTCCATATTCTACACATATAAGTAAAAACAATAGCAATTCCTTTGTAGTATAACATATATTGGAAACAAAAATCTAATTGATTTATGACGTATATAGGTATAGTTTGTAGTGGAACCGAGAATTCTAATATGATCGTACCTATTATGTATTATCGTACAAGTGTACTGCGTAGCACTACAAATTTAAATGCATTGTTTATTAAATATGCTACATAGGTACATTATGTTAATTTATAACGTTTGAGCAATTTTATTATTTCAATACGTGAATTTTAATGTAAATGTATGTAGGTTCATTTTTGGGTGCGCTTCTGGAATTTAGGATTATGTAGTGGATATTTGAAACGTATGTCAGAAATTTGTTTGTCAAAGTTAAGGTAGGAGGATCAGGAGAAATGCTGAAGAAAGGTAGAGTCAGTCCATCAATCAATGTTGTACTAATTAATTCATACATGGACAACAAATCCGTACATTCAGTCAACGTCTTAGTCTTGTGTCCTAAATGTGAAAGCTGTTGAGTGATTTTGTGATTTTGATGTCATTTAGCTTGTACTGTGGGTATTAGTTGTTGAATAATGAAAGCTTGACAGTAGCTATAGTTTGAAAACGTCTGAATCTAATTGAATATGCACTAAATCCAATGTAAACTATAGCAATCATTTTTGCGATTGGAATTTGGAATAACTAAACTTTGTTAAGGCGCCTTGCGTAAATGAATGATTAAGAAGAATGGAATGCCTATAAGAAGCCCTGGGAAAGCCTAGGAGAAAGCAAAACAAGTTTTCACACTTAAATTCGAATTACGAGATGCAGACCTCAAAGGCGAGGCTTTTAGCTTTGTAGTTACTTAAAAAGGTATTCTTTATTACTTACCTTAGTAGAATTCGAACAAAATCGACATGGAAGCGACCTACTAAAAGTTTGTTTAGGTAGGTACTTAGTTGAGTAAGTTTGTGGTTTAGTTTAGTGCACTGTACTGTACCCTAGGAAGTCAATCGTCAATATATTATTATTATGTAAGTAAAATGGTTTTAGTATATTTTGGTAGTGTAAAAGGAAGAACTACAGTACACAAGTATGTATTTACTACTAAAAGCAGTAAAATGAACCACGATGCCAATAGATCACTAGGAATGGAAACACGTTTCACTCATTCACTTTATTTACACGTTTAAGGTATCCAGATATACTAAATAGCTAAAGCGTTTGTGAAAAGTGAGCAGAACAGAACAGCAGAGGATCTGAATTGAGTTAAACTGGTAGACCAAATGTCTGGGCGATTGCACAAGCTTGCATGATCTTTATCTTGTTTGGCTCGGTTTGGTGTTCCAGCGAGTGGACTGGAAAATATAGAGCGACATGCATAATGCTACACTAAAACTACACAAAACTACCACTATCTCTATTTACGTAAAGTAGAGCAATAAATAATAAAGTATTGAGTAGGCATGTTATGTAGTCGCTTTAACAAGGAAGTTACTGCCTTGACTGGTCTTGCCTTCTCGGGGAAAGTATATAATGCAGAATATAACTGTTCCTGGTTTGGTGTGGTGTGGCCTGGCCGAGACACACCGGGTTGAGTTAGAGAAAATAAAGTACAGTAACGTAAATAGTAAACGTAACGTAACGCAAAGTAAAAGATGAGACAAGGTAAGATAGAAGATGGGAGAAATGATCCAAAAGGTTGTTTTCTTCGTAGTTTATGTTTATTCGGTTGAAGTGGAGGTAGAAGTTCCCTCCTTTGCTCTAAGTAATGCTAAGTAAAGTAAAGTGGTGTCTTTAGTGTTCTCTGGCCGTGGTATCGTATTCTCCGTCTACAGTCTACCTTTACAACTTTACTAGCCTTTGTAATTTATGTGCCAAGCATTTAAGGTGCCATTATTATCCATAAGTTACCTGCCCGGATGGTTCGTCGGCCCTGCTAAGCAATAGATGGGCTTTAAGTTAACAACCGTCAACTACTTACTTATACCCTTACACTTAAATGCAATACATCCCTTATAAATACATAGCAATGCAATCCTCGAAGAATTTACTAGTTCTCAAATTATGGAAAACGCTTGATAATATTACTTAGTACCTCCTGTGGCGCTACTCAAGTGCACTGAATTGAATTGAGCAGAACTGGGAGAGGAAATGAACTTGGCAGGGTTTTCCTTGGGTTTCCCTACTCGAGTATTCCTTGAATTGCTTTTACATGTTGTACCAACGTATGTGTAGGGTGTAATGTTGTATGTATAGTCTATGTTTTCGTGTAATTTCATCCTTTTATTCATGACGCGTCATTATCAGTGTATTTTATTGGCTCGGCATTCTAATTTACGTTTAAAGGAAGGATCGGATAAAGTTCAGAATGTTAAATACGTTATACACTGTGTCTAATAAATAAGGAAGCATGTACTTTCACTTTTTACATGAAAATGTCATTTAAAATTTTCGACATATTTTCGTTTCTACTAAAAGTTTTCTCCAGCTTTTCCAGCGAAAATTAATTAATTTTGTATGAGAGCGCAGAATTAAAAAATTATGATGACGCCATAAAAACGTATCTTTCAAAATAAAACAATATACTTATACATAATATGTAGATGTTACTTCTAACATGGCACTGCTTACTATATGCAAAATCTTGGACATAACTCCTATGTTGCAGGATTTTGATCTGCATCTTTACTGTAGTAGCTCTTGTTGGTAAACTTTAGCATAATTGTCGACATTAAGTAAGCGAACGCCCTTGCCTTCCCTTCCTTGACTCACGAAGGAAGTTAATAGAAAAGTGAAAGCTATTATGTGCAATAAAAACAATATTGGGATAATAATAGTTAAACTAAAGATGAAAGTAGTAATAGGGGAGAAAGCAAGCTTTCACGTTTATTTCGCTAATCGAATAAGAAGTGAGTGTAGAATGTAGAAGGTGATATTGTGTAGGAAGGAAAGGAAAGAGCCAAGTAAGTAATCAAGTCTAAAACCCAGTACTATAAGAAAGAAAAGTGATAATAATGACGATGGGGAAAGTGAAAACAGAAAAGACAAAGACGGTGAGGATGACAGTGTCGTTCTTGCAGTGCGGGTTATTAACCGTTTCTCGACTAGACTAGACTGTTTTGTATGTATGTATGTTATAGCTACTGTAACTTAATACCAGACTAGGTGTGCACAGATTATTAGAGAAAGAATCTTTCGTAATGAAACTTTGTTGGGTTTCCTTGTTAGATGTTTGATATTGCTGTGTAGTCGTTGTTTGGAAGCTGAGTCGACTTGACTGAGTGAGAAAGCTAAAATAGTTGGACAATTTAACAGGAATGACGGCCAGACAAGATGCAAGATACACTACAGTACATGTACATGGCACAAAGACAGAAAGAGCAGAGTGCGCTAAAATTGTAGAGTTAGTTTTGGTTGTTAGTTCTATGCTATGATAAGCTATGGTTGTGTTTTAGTAAAAGTACATTACACACATAGGTAGGTACTAGGTAGTGGTAGGAAATAGGAAGTGTGGTGTGAGAAGCCTTTGGAGTTTGGCATGGCACATGGTGTGAGATAACGTATAAGAGGCTTAGAGTAAATGGCAGGCGAAGAGTCACATATAAGGTCTCTAAATTGAAATGTATTAAGCCACAAAAATAAAATACCGGGGAAAACCTTCCCAGCAGGTGGTTGGCCAAGTAATCTGCACCAAATTGTGATTTATGGCTGTTGAGGAGTGAGTATCTGCTAGGTCCTTCCTTATGTGATGATATTTAGCCAAAACCCAGCCAAACCATCCGGCCAGCTACCTACCCTCTTTATACTAAAAACATTCATTCCCTTCTGGATCCTGTTCTCCTCTCTTCTGCTCTGGTTATATCATAAATACTACATACTTACATAAGTACAGCAATACATATGTCATAGAAATACAGTAGCATCTGATAAAACAAGACCACTATTAAGTTTTATCAAAATTTTGCATTCATTGTTAACATTGGGTTTCAAAATAAATTACGATGGGATACTACGTATTTACCGGAATTACACATTTTTCGACGTTTATCACGTACTTTATTCTAGATACTTTTTCCGACAGTAACCTGCAGATCCATTTCCATCAAATCTATAAATAAAACTGTCAAAGTAATCTACTCGGCATTGCGAATATTAATTTTTGGTCCAAATTGACTTAAAACACATTGCCCAATGGACTTTTCGCCTAGGACGTATAATATCCATAAGTTTCTCCGCTCTTTTAGTGTACTTTGTATGGGAACGGTTGTAAGTCAGTTTTCCAGAAGAGAGCAATAGTAATTGCGTGGATGGATGGATGTACATTTTGGCTTTAGTTTATGCCTGCTATGCTATTTCACTTAAGGTATAGAACCTAATGTAGATGCAATGCAAGTCTTTCTCCTCTCATCGTTACTTTACCATACTTCTCTTCCAGACTCGCACTCAGCTACCAAAAGCACTATACAGGAGCATAACATAACATAACATAACACCAAATTCACAGAAGAGCTTCTTCGCTAATGTTGCAAGGAGAAACGTTCTAATGTTATGGCAGGGCATAGCTTGGTGTTGCTTTGCTATAGTGCATGGCATGATATTATACTGCAGCTACTATGTTATGTCATGCTCACGATGATACACTGTGGCTTTTCCTTTTACCTTTTTACCGAGATGAAGTGAAGAACTGCTGTGCATGGAACATGATCATACTCTAATACTGCATTGCCTTCATGTCTTTACTAAATGCATGCAGGGATCGATCATTTCATTTGATCTGATACTTTTAAGCAACACTTTATGCTTTCCAAAAGTAATGGCCTCTATTTTAGTATTCCTTTTTGGAATGTAATAATCATAATATTCAGCTCCTTCTCCTGTAGTAGTTATCTAATAGTATTTCTTGTATCCTATCTAAATGGCATTGCTCTGTACAGACTTTAAGTTTAAAATTTCCTTGTGTAAATATAACTAGTAAAAAATGTTTGTCCAAACACTTAAGTGTTTTACTGATGGTAAGTAGGTGATTCTATTTAAATAAGTACTATGTCGAATAATTGTCCAAATTCTAACAAATCTTCCTCAAATTTTACAGTTTGCGGATGCATTACCTTCTATTCTTACTTAGAAAGAAACGCACAACATGTTGCTTCTGATTGCATGCTTAAAATAAATGTTCATTCTGAATTTATGGTTACAAGTTCAAAATTAGCATATGTAAGCACTAAAAAGTGTATCATACCATTCATACCTACAAAAATGGCTAATGGTTGATGGATTTTAATAGAGTACCCGAAAACGGGGAAAGTGACATTTCCCGAATATGCACAGATACTTAAATTTAAGATCAGATGGTCACACCACCGAACCCACACACTTAGAAAGCAAAAGTACAGTACCTTCTGTCCTATATAGTATCTGTATGTTACTAAATGCATCGTGTATAATAATTCGTATCATTTTCATGATACAACGTAAATTCCAGATCGTCATGTAAGTTTGTTGTAGCAGATTCCTCATACATACATAAGTACATAGCACATATAGTATTATCTGTTATAGAGAAGAGGGGGAAAGAGACAGAGACTTTCTGTATGATGCAGATGCGTAGTAAAGATAAGTATAACAATTATATGCAAGAATGCAGATATGTATTCTGTTTAATATAGTAGATAATAAAGCTATCTTCGGTTTTGTACTAGTTGGGGAGATAAGGTCGTAGTTGAAATTTGAGTGTAAAGAAGAGTGGTGTAGTGTAGTGTAGTGTAGTGGGTAGGTTCTAGCTAGGGGTGCTAAAACAAAAATAGGGTGAGTGTAGTGAGTAGGGTGTGCTTCAGTTATGTTACTAGGAGGTTCTGTTGCGTCTTGCTTGTCGTGTAGAGAATTGAAGTGAGCTTGTCTCGCGAGTGACTAAGTGACTGCCTTGGCTGAATGAGTGAGTGAGTGAACATGCATGTCATCATGCATATCGTGCTCCTGACTCCTGGCTTGGCTTGGCTATTGAAGATGATGATAAAATCATTATATTGTCAGAACTTGTTAGGGGCCCACTTACAATACACCGTTGCATTGCCCTTGGCTTCCCTTGGCCTTTCACTACCTAACTTAATATTATACGTTTTGTTCTACACTACAAAGTAATATTACAATTTACAATATACTTAAGTTAAGTAGAACTTATCAAAATAGAAACTCGACTCATAAATACATAGACAGAAAAACGGATAGCAATGCCAACACTGTCATTATTTCGAATTTTTCTCCTGTTCTTTCTCTGTGATTGAAGTGGGAGGGATGTCCTGCACTGCCTATTATTTTATTACTATGTTCCTACCTGTAGTAAATAAATACCTACAGTCTACACCCTACTCATTACGAATAATCTTACATACAAAATCTTCACTCATAGTAAACACGATATTTGTACTTAATTTCAGAAATATTTAATAAGTACACTTACGGCTTACCCTTACCCACGGATTTCTGATGATAATAACGTGATAATGTGATCTTGTAAACCAAAATGCATTATGGATCATCATCCCTTGCTCAATATTGCTTATAATGGTAGATTTAGCTCTTATTGCGTCAAGCCAAGGATGTGATAACAGTCTGGTCCTGGTTTTGTGTAGATTAAAGTGGATTGAAATTAGTTTATGGCCGAGGAGGGAGTAGAGCACGGGGCATTGGACTATTGTTCATGTATACATTACTAATGCGTAGGATAGGTACTTATAATGCTGTATACTCATTGTTACCCTGTATAGGTAGTGGATAAGTTTATATATACATAATATACTGAGGAATTCTCTTCTCTTATTGTCAAATTACCTACGGCAGTTCAGCTGATGATGGTGAGTTTATCCTGGTCCTGGTTTCGAAGCGTTGGCGTTGCGGTGCTCTACTTATTTCTATTTCAGTTTAGTCATGAACTCTCTCAGGATTCTACAATTTCCAAGTCTACATTATTAATAGGCTTCCATTAACAATTTTACTACTGTTTGTGATACGATTATAGAAGAACGCACACTAACTGGCTGTATACAGAGAGACTATTTTCTCATAAATGTATTAACTTACATTATATGGAAGTGTATAATATTGTTTACATTCCAAAATAGAAGGATGTGATATGTAAAGCTTAAATGGGATTACATGACATTAGTATCCATCAGCTACTACGTACGTATTTACGTAGTTAAGTCAAAGTCAAAGTCAGCCAGACAGGGACAGGAGTAATTTAATGGTAAATTGATCAGATTGGTTTTAATTCGAAAAAAAGATTAATTATAAGCACGAAATAATATTTGTTTGTATGCAAAGCTGCAGTCAAAATCATTCTAATAGCGTAGCACGCTACAGAAAATTGATGAGGAGAAAGCTGAACTTAACCTGTGTTTATGTCCAGTTGGTTATTTGTAATATGTTGTCGTGTGGATTGGATTTTGGATCGCCCACCTGGATTTTGTTTTTGTTAAGCTTTCCTATTAATGGATAAATGTTATTAAATTGGAAATCCAAAGTTAAATGTATAGCTTAACTACATATGTACTGTACCATAGGGAAGTTAGTTTCTTTAATTGTTATTAGACAGAAACACAAATAGGGTCAACATGAAGTAATCATAGTAGTCTTTTGAGTGTATCCTTGAATATTGAATACTAAGGTAGGTATATGTTTATGGTGCTATTTATAAGTATCCCCAAAGGATATAGCATACCATGCTCAAGTAAATTGGTCAGGTTTGGTATTGCAGAACATTCGTTTGCATCAAATGGCATGCATGCAAGGAAGATAGTGAAGTGAGGTAAACTTTTTAATCCTATTAGCGTCCCCTTGTCGTATTTTTCATGCAAGACACGTTAAGGATCAATTACAGAGACAGATTTAAAGAATAGAGTGGAAGTTCTAGTAGTTAGTTGAGTTTCCTTTGTTTGACTCGCAAATCTTGTAGGTATGTAGGTATGTATTAGTATTCGTTGTATTCATTAGGATTTATAGTAAGTGCGAGCCAAGCCCAAGCCACCCGCAGTAGTAGTAGTTGAATTGCGTAATCGTAATGTATGTACCGGTATGATATTCAACTTCAACTTTGTGCCATACCATTAGCATAGAGTAGATTAGTGCAAAGGGTATTACAATTAGTACTTTAAGCACAGTGCAAACTACTAAACTAAATAGAACTGTATTATTATTCTTCACATACCTAGATCTTCATTTCACTTCACTGTCCTGTCCTCCTCGTGTCAATAGCACTTATTGTTGGGAAATGTAATAGTACTTATATAAGTGTTATATCCAACATTCAAGAGGGAAGTCGTTATTTCTTACTCAAGTGTTATATAGATACATTTTGAATAAAATAAGAAAGGGCTGAGGAAGTGTTAGGATAGTAATGGAAATGAATCAGAGCACTTGTTAGATGGAACATAAAACTTTTTGCATAGGTAACTAAACTAAGAAACTAGGTAGTTCTTGAGATGAAGATGAGGATGAGAGCTAATGAAAGAAATAAGCGATTCTATAAAATATAGGGGCGTCCTGTACTTTAACTTTCATTTCACTACTTACTACCATACTATAGCTAGTTTTCTTTGCTACCATTATTATCCCTTTGGAATTTAAGGTGTGTCTGTCGCTTCCAACAGTTGCGAAAGATACTTACTACAAAACTACTTATCTTTCCTTGCTCTATGTATGTAATTTAGTAGATACTGTAAGTATGCTAACTCTCAGACTGAGAATTTTCAGCATAAATTTCGTGAGAAACTTGTTTTACTAAAATCCTGTACATACATACGGGTAGTACAGTAAGTATAACAATAATGGGCCAAAGGTAGGCTGTATGCTAAAAGATAGGTTGAATTTGGATCTAGATCTGGAAAAGTACCAAAGGGAAGGTAGAAATATTGTAGAAGGAGTGTCATACGTATTACGGTAACTGTGACTATTATCATGTAACCGGAACGCAACGTAAATGGTAAATGGTGAATGCTAAAGGAAAATCTATGGCCATGATGGCATCGTACATATTCGTAGTACAGAACAGAAATGTTTCGAAATCTACAGTAATGCCATGCCACGCCAAGCAAAGTCAAGTCAAGTAAAGCCGTGACGATAACTATAACTGTAAAACGATGATAATAAAAATATGGATTGTTCTCTCCTGCGATACAAAGCTTTGAGCTCAGAGCTTACTTACCTTAGGTTAAGTTAGTACCTTTTTCACCGTGTACGGAGTACAGAATATATTTTACTAGTGTACTGTACAGTAGTGTAGGACATTCCATTTCTCGAATTGTAATGTAACTAATGTAATGTAAAGTCGTGTAAAGTCACATTCAGATGAGTTTTATTCCCATTTACCCTTTAGGTCAACTGGAATATGGGAATTCTCATTCTCAGTGCTAAAGAGAATGGGATCTGAATCTGACCAGGGTTTGTAGAGGAGAAAGTGCATAAAAGCTAATGTAATAATAATAATAGGTATGGAAATGAGTTGGAGAATAGATTTGCTTAACTCGGAGAATTATACGGCCACCTTGAATTGGATTGATATCCTTTCCTCTAAAACTCTCACTATGTGTGTAGTATGAATGTATGTATGTACTAAATAAATGTAACCATCTACAGTTAGGTATAGTTTTTGTTTCGGTGAAAGAAAAGTGAAGGTTGTTCTTGCATTCACCTCACTCACTTTTGGGTATGGCATCTTTGTGCATGTGAACATAAACATCAACGAAAAATATTAATACCTCAGAGCCCCAGATATTTACTATTTACATAGCTGAACTATATTGCATATTGTGCTGTACTTACATAATAGTCAGAGAAACTATAATCTACTCAGCTACTCAACCAAAGAAATGAAATTTTATCTGATCTGTGAGCAATTACCCTTTCCTATTACCTAAGCATAGAAAACATAACAAGTTCCCCTCTTTCACCAGTTCAGATTCAGAATTCAGAGAAATGCAATGGAAAAATAATAAAATAGAAAGTGAACGGGAAATCTTGACAGAAAAGATTAACTAACAATAAGAGTTTTTATTTGTTTTGCTTACTAAACGCATAAGGACCTTTCATATTCCTACATTGGTATGTACTATGTGCATAGCAAAGTAGTCAAGTCAATAACACTTATTATCGTACACAAAACAAAACACAACATTTCAGTACAGTTATGTTGTTAAGCTTCTCAGGTAAACAAAACATGTCTGTACATTGTAAGGGTCTGTTACAGTATGGCACAGGGAAAGCTTACATATCTACGTACTCTTACAGTTCACTACAGAAGAATATACCTAGTCTATTACATGTTTTACGAGCGTGATAGGAAAATTGGGGAAAATAAGGAAATAAATAGAGCTGAATTGTATTGTGGTATATGGCCTGGCCTGGTCAGGATTTAACTTGAATTGAAATGTTGAGTGTGCAACTGGCTGGCATTTTGGCTTGGCTTTTAGATTAGCTTTCCTCAATTTGGCTCTACTTACCTTTAGTCATTCATGTTTCATCCGCCTTAACTTTTTCTTTCAACACTACAATACAGAAGAGAGGTTGGATTTCCTCCGTTAAATAACTAGTACGTTATTTATTCCAAACTCCGTAATCCGTAGACATAAAATGAAAGCCATATCTACAAATGGGATTGAATGCAATTAACTACTACTACGTGCTATAATCTTATTTGTGAACTGGAGTTTATTGGTACCTAGGCGTTATTATAGGTATTAGCATACTTATACCAGTAACAGTCGATGGCTAAGCGGCTAAGCTATCTAGAATGGTGCTGTATCTAGTTTTACACTTTTGTTACCGAGAAATTTGATGATCAATGAAGTGTGGACACTACCTGGTCGGTTAAGTAAGTCAGCTTAGATATTTTGTGTATTGGAATTTAAACAAATTACTTGTGACGGACTGAAACACTTTGTTACACAGAGAGAGTCCAAAATACACATAACGATATATTTTCAGCCTTTCAGTATAAAATTAATTGTTGGTTAATTTATATTAATTTATAAGTACAGATGCAATTTTTGGGAATTGGGGCAGATTATCTGAAGCAAAATGTAGCACCAATTATTTTATTTGCTGGAAATAGGATATGAGATGCATTTATAAATTTGACTGTACAAACTACTTAAACAATATGCGTACTTCTCGGAAATATTGCATTCCCTGTAATATATTACAAGGATGTAGACCAACTAGTGCATTTTGTGCATGGTATACATAGAATTTAGTGTTTGGATATGATTTAATAGTTTAACTTGATATTTGAACTGTGTTATTCCACATACACACATTCTCCAGAGTCAGGGAAGCCAAGCTTATTACAATTCAACTCCAGATTGGCTCACTGTTGAACACTTAAACATATTATACATATGTATGCATAGGTAAGGTATTTGAGTGTATGTTCTATGTATCTAGTAAGAATAGGCTAAGCTACTGCCTCCAGTGGACTTAGTAATTGATCCATATCGTGTCAATTTGTGCTAGAAGATATTTAACGCGTTTAACTTTGTTTGCAAGGGGATTTTCATCGGCTTTTACTCCGAGTATATACTTCACTTACACTACACTCTCTAGGCGCCACAGCCTTTGACTCTTGTACACTATTTCAAGTCTGTTGTGTTGTCGCTGTCGTGAGACTTTTATTTACGGCCCGTGTCATGCCCTCTCTTTTTATTTCCCACACAGACTATACTATTGTATACTATTCGATTTTACAGTCCTCGCTTTACTGAACTAACACTAATATAACGCAGTTAATGCGATTACTCCAAACTGGAAACACTCTTCCGACTATTTATGTTTGCAATTGCATTGCATCCTGCAGGAAATAATATTATTATGTACATACATACGATAGCACTACCTTAAGTCACATCCCAACTATAGGTGAAAGGTAATAGTAGAATTAGTAATGCTACCACAGTAGTGGGCATTCCAAAAATCACTTTTACATCTGATCAGAAATACCTTTTTAGCTCTTAAAAGTGAAAAGTTATCTTTGTGATACTTATGTTAACAATTTTTAAGTATTTATGTTTGGGTCTTTTAGTCTGGTAACTTTAGTACTATACAATTATTCACATTCTGCTTACTATTTTAAACAAACTCCCTGATGTACAATAGGAAAGTAATGAAAGTGCTTTTCCTTCCTACCTTAGCTAGAAAAATACAGGTGGATCGAGTAGAGTAATATAAAATGCATGTAGTTTGCAATGCATTAATTTTGTAGTGTCCATCCACCAAAATCCGAATTGAGCTAAGCTGTTCCGAATCGAATTACATGAGAGTGTCAATGGAATAGCAAGTAAGTATTTAATAAACATAAAACTTCTACGACTTTACCTTCCTTAAGCTTGATGTTTACTTTGTTTACACTTCGGGAATCTACCTATGCACTACCTATACTTACGCTACACTAATACCTCTATACGTACAGATTAAGGTATTCTATAACTGGACTACTAAATTCAAACTGCGAACTTATACAGTACAGGTACTGGCATAATTTCCTTTTATCGGAAACTCGATCTTATATAGAAAATTGATTACCGGTAAGCAGGCTACAGTAGTAACAGTCCTGATCTTCTGTTCATTCTCGGTTGTGTTAAGTGTATCAAATAAAACTATAAAGCTCTTGCTATTGTTACTGAAGAAAAGATAAAGATAATATTAGCCTTCTATTAAATAGTATTTATGAAAACTTCTTTTGAATTCCCTACTAACTTTAGCAGGATATGTAAATTATTTTCAATTCACAGTTACGCTTTTGCCACAGAAAATATTAATAACAATACTTACCTTCTACCTACTACAACATATATAGTAAATAAAAATCTATATTGAATTTATCATTTTCTGCGGTTGTTAGATTATCAATTGATGTGCTATTCAGAACTACCGTTTCGGTTGTGGTAACCCAAAAATTAGTAATTAAAGCTATCCAAAAATAATGTTTCAAAAGCCTGTGGACCAAAATGCTGAATTCGGTGATTTACTTCATTTTTACTACGCGCAATATTACATATAGAGCATGTTGAATCATTTTCTAAACTATCTCTCACATTTTACGTGTTCTTAAGTTAATAACTATTAGTAAGCTTGCATAAATCCAATATTCATCTATATGGTAAGGTAGAATATGGTAAAATAAACAGGAGTGCACTAAACTTGTGAAATGGATATATTAGATGGTAACACGTACCATCAGGGGGACCTGTACCATTACTACTACTACTATACCTTATAGTATATACATATAAAGCATATTATTCTTCACACAGCAGTAAAAGTAAAGTTAGACATTATAATATGCTTGACATTACTCTTTTACTACTGTTGCTCTCCCCTGACTTGTGCTATGTATGGTAGTAAGTATATTGCCGAGTCACTCACTCAGTCAGATATGGATTTATTATAAAAGAAAAGATCACGCAATTCGGAATGGAGCTTTTTGCTGTAATGTAATATAATGTGATGTAATATAACGTTATGTTCACATAACATTGGGAAGTAACTAATGCGGCAGTTCAGTTCAATTCGGAGAGAGTCAAGTCAGAGTCAGAGTCAAGTCAAAGTACGTGTAACTTCACATCACATATAAACTATTATGTAAGTAACTAAACTAAACTAAAGTCAGCATACACTGCATGGAGGTGCATAGCCCACTAGCTGTTATGTTCTGTGAAAGAATGGAGAAATGTTTGCTATATATTAGAAAAGGTTTAAGTTTTTGAGAACATAATGTAATGGAAGTCTAAACTCTAAATGCTACTATATCATACACTATATGGCTGGTAGTGGCAACCTAAAATAATAAAGACTCTCATACATGCATACATATGGACATATAAGTTCTCTATATTTTTTGAGACTGATTTATTGCCAGGTTGCCATCTTGCCATGTGGGAAAATGCAATTTGGACTGATTTTACGCTTTTTATTAATGTGAATTTTGCATGACATTCTAGACCTCACCTTAGTAAGTGCTATGCTACGGAGTTAGTATAGAAAATAGAAAGGCAATGCAGGCAGGCCAGGCCAGGCTCCCATTCTGGTTCTGGTTCTAGTATTTTACTAAAGGCTTTTACTGTAGAGAAGGTTTACTCAATTGCAATGCAGAGCTCGGCTTGACTTACGCTTTATTTTACTGCCTAGCTACTATTTTCACTTAGGTTTCTGCATTTGAATTCGTTTCTGAATTTCTCTCATGCTTTCTTTTCATATATAAATATTTCTATTCGATTTGATGCTTATACTATATAAAGAACTTATAATATGTAATATAACAATTTCATTACCAAATATCAAGTATAAACTAACATAGCGTAACGTAAAGTATAAAAGAATTGAGCCGAATCCGTTTGGATCTGACAGGACTTCACAAAACTCATTCATTCTCCATTGTCACTAAATAGAAAGCCTTTCTTATGTATAAATTCATTTGCAGAGCTCCAACTACAGGCTAAATTACACTCCTACACAACATAATTATTCATGCGACTTAGTTTTAGTTAGTAGTCGGGACATAATACACTACATAAACATTTATTGTTATTTCGTTTCATGTTCATGCAAATAAATGTATATTACTACAGTAGTACTACATATTATGCATGGCTAGATTGGATTGGATGGGATTGCCTATTATGTTCAGTAGTAAGTAGTAAGGCTTAAGCCGACAAGCAATGAAATGACATGACATGACAGCGCAAAGCCTCTTCCTGTTTCACTAAATATACCTACAACCTATATACTCTTAGAATATAATCCAATGAACAATTGTCCGACAAATGTCGGATTAATTTTGTTCTAATTCATATTCATATTCATCGTCAGTTCAGAACTTAGAATTTTTACATGCACAAGCCTTTCTTTATGGCTTCGACTTAAGTTACGAGCGAATGAAACATAAAACGAAGTTTATTATTTGTTCTGCTGCAATGTATATTCAACAATCAACAAATCGCTACCCAAAGAAGAATGTAGGAAAGTAGGTAGAAGGTGCCTTTAGCAATATCTGCATAATTGCAAAGAGAAAGTCATTCCCAATATATTTTGATCCTATAATTTATATCCGTACTTGAAATTATACCTTACAAAGTAGTACTATTACGTATTATGCATGTGTCTATAGAGTAAGAACATAATTGTAAGTGTGCTAACACTATTTACATTACACGCACATCTTATTTGGGAGTTGAGAAGAATAAAGCTCATTGTTCCCTGACGAGTTCTGGCTTTCTCTGACTTTGATTTGATTTTCTCCTTTCCTTTGAGTAAAAGGCAGGAGGTGTTGTTTTTAGTATTGTAATATTTTATGTTGATTACCTTAGATTTTGTTATACTCCTGTCATGTCAAGTCAAGGAAGTCTTGTCCGACAAGTCAAAAGTCAAAGAGCAGTCCACCAATGCCGTGCATTACACACAATAGGCAGCTAATATAAGGCAGGGAATGCAAATTATGTAAGCAAAACGGCTGGCGGAGCTTATTTATACGCCTTGTATCCCATCCTGTACTTTTGCAAAACTCAAACCCCATGCACATGGCCAACTACTTAACAGACATGTCACTGCAATAATTTACTAAGAGTAATATGCCCAATGATGAAATGAATTGGCACACAAAAACACAACGCATAAATAGCTACTACCCTACTACTTACTTATGTAAGTCTTTCGCCTTTTTACTTCTCTTGTAGGTAAATATGTACCATACTCTACTGAAAACAAATGAGCTGTCCAGTGTAATATTTTATATATTGTGTGTACATAGGTGGGAATGAATGCAAATTTGAGTCTTGAGTCTTGAGTGGTAGGCAGTACCAGGCTGATATTTCTATTCTTAGTCCTAATGTTTGATCCTCAGCTACACGTTAGGGAAATAAATGGCATGATTATATAATTAACTCTACTTTTCATAAGAACAAGGAGGTATTCTGTGTAAACGGTAATGTAACCTAATAGAAAAGGCATGGTGGTATTGTTAGGTTAGGACAGGACACGCATTACGTATTTAATTGACTATGTGCTTGTGTTATTGCAGTTGCAACGAGCATAATAATTTTATATGAAAATAAAAACGTTAGTCGAATGCTTTGCAAATTAAAATAAAACTAGGCTGTCGTTTTCTGTTAATGCATAATTAGATCATTTTCACAAATCCTACAATTATATACGTTAAAAAATTTTGCAATTATCTGTAATATGTAATTTCATATTCTTGGGTGTATGCCCGTTCTTTCAATTTGTCAAAACTGGACAATGAGACCAAAAAAACATCATAATTTTAATGCATTTTTCTTTGTATCGCTATATAGTGCACTATATGTTCTTTCCTATTCTGCTGTTCACGGAATATACATAGGTAAGTAGGTAAATGCCCTTAAAACGAAATTAGAGAGAAAAAAGATAATGTTATTGCCAAGAGTAGGGCAAGGCTAGGATCCCTAAGTGTTTTTGGAATACTCTCTCCACTTTCGCTCCTTTTCATCCTTTCTATTGTCATTGTGCAGAATTGTATTTTGGTTGTGTGCACTGCAACTCTATAGAAATGTTTTCGTTTTGTATGCTACTACGTAATACAATAGCTATGTAATGTAAAAGTCTGTCTAGTACCTACCTATGCAAATAGACTGCATAATGCATAGATTAGTAGTAACACAATAGAATGGAGAGAGATAGTGATAGGTTGCTGCCTTGCCTACATAGCTCCCTAGCATACAGATTTCATTTAGTGATATGTAGTGATGTTAAGTTCTGGTGTTGTGTCATGATGAGTCCTAATACCCCCGGTTCTAAGTTCCACTGACTACTGACCCAGTGCCAATTATGCAAATTAAATGACGTCCTATCTGGAGGTGTAGTCTAGGAAATAGAGTCGGCAGTCGGCGGCGTCTCTTCTTAGTGTGGAGGAGAATACAAATGGATCCATTTCGTCCTCTCGTCAGTTGACGACGAAAACAAGTTTACTTGTATCCGGATCCTTCTGTCTATACTGATATTATCTTCCATTTATTATATATATATATGAGAAATATATATGTCGAGGGGCAGTAGATTGCCTGGTATGGAAAGTTATGTCATGTTCAGGCATTAATTTCAACGCAGAAACATATTTGATGATGTTCCAATTGTTCCAGAATTTTTTGCCACATTTTTTCTTCAAAACAATACCAAAGTATTCATTTAATCAAAAATTCAATGCAAAACAAGAAAAAATGGTAATTTTTAAAGATATGAAAGTGATGCAGTAGTGATTTAGGATACTTCATGCCTATGACATACACATCCAAGTATTTTGTAGCCAAGCCATGCCAGGATTGCATGTTTTTGTTTTATTTATATTTATTTATTGAGTTGGCTTGGTTTGTCCGGGCATCCCTTTGGCTTTGGCAAAATGTCGTGTGGTTCTCTTTCTGTGGGTGTATAGCTAAGCTATGTACCGACTCAGTTGTGTTCTCCTTCCATTCCATTAGACTATCCTATCTGTAAACAGAAGCTTTCTCTGGTGGAATTTGGCTCTCTTGAATAACCATATCATGGTCGTTCATAAGGTTTTCGTTTGACATGAAAAAAGACAAACTACATGTCATGATATTAAAACTACTGTGTTGTGTTATGTATGTGCTATTACATTGAGTTTGTATACATACACTACACTACCCTCACGACTCCAGCACCAGCTCCGGCTCAAGATAACCAAACTATTTGTGTATGCATTTGGCATGACCATAAAAGACGGGCGAAACAAGGATTTTGTTTTCCTTTGAGTCGAGTTAGCATTAGAGTTGGAGTTGGATTTGGATTGGAGTTAGCATTAGCTGAGCTGACTGACCTCCTCTTTTCCATTCCATTCGTTCGACTACTTTGTAAGTATGTTATGTTATGTTGTTATGTTTTTCCCCAACTTGGTCGATAGCCTAACTCTTAACATACAAAATTCTAGACAACGTAGGAATTTTCACAGGATTGATCACCATTTGTAATTGAAACGCTTGTTGAGTCTCTTAAGGCTTAATCCTAATACTAATAGAAGTTAGTAGAGCCATTTAGCAAAAAGGAAATGTTGTATTTGTATTACTTACGTACGTTAACGTTAGTAATGCGGAATGGATTGTATTTATGTGTTAATACATTTCCATGCTCTACTTTGAGTTTCTGAGAAGAAAGTAGTGCAGTTTAGAGGTACGATGGGAGTTTTGAGAATAACATACATTGCCTGTCAACTTTACATTATCTAGACGGAAGATTGTCATTCATTTCCTGATTGAAGATTGAGATTAGGCGTAGTGTGTAACTGTGTAAGTCAAGTCTGTCTGGACGTACGTATGTTAAATGTTAGCTTAGCTAGTACATACAGTACATGTGCATTTTGTTGTGCGGAAAATTCCTAGTCACGCCTTCAAAATCTACTTAAGTGAGCTTAGAAAGGAAATGAAGTGTAGCCAAAGGTTTTTTATCAGTGCGTTGTAATGACTGTCAAGTTAGGCCCAGAGCAACTTCTTCAACACTACCTACATTCTATATACCATACCAAGTGTGCATATAAGTACATATGTATTTATATACTCGTTTCACAGTAAAAAGTAGACTTTTGCACTCTTGAGGGAAAGAACACTAACATTGCTAATCCGGAAAAGTTAAGATTAGGATATATACACAAGAAGTGAAAGTCAGTTTGAACTGAAGTGAGCTGGTTCTGGTTCTGGGCTCAAGAGTTAGGGCACTAGAGTAAAAGAAATCAATTGGAGTGATCATTAGTTTGCCTTTGCCCTCATCTAAATTTCGCTTAGCGTCCTCTGCTCTGGTCTCTTTTTTATATACAGAGAGCTTTATAACTAGTTGATCATTATAGTTTCTCCATCACACAATTTCAAAGATTTCTACTAAATACACCACATAGTAAAATTCAGAACATTTCAGAGTCATGTAAAATTATCGTCAATATTTATTAAATTACGTGATGCAATTCTCAATAGATGTTTGGGATGCGAGCAAATTATTATTTTACCAAGCTAATGGTTTTTTCAGAGCTTAAAACATCTCTTTAATTAACAATGGCAAATAATTGCGATTTTTGGTATTTTCGTTTAATTCTTATATTTATGTATTGTGGTGAAAGTAATATCATTGACTACTTTTGAGCCCCACTGTAAATTCATGTAAGTCAGTTTAGATATTCATGTAATGTTATAGTACAGTGGTAGGTATGCAATTTACTACTACAGTAGAGTTGAATTTCATAGCGATAAAGTTTCTTTCTCTCTACATATGTACATACAGCTGCAGTGCCCCTGCATTTAACTGAACATATTGGTATGTGGTTCATACATATGTAGGAAATGTATAGCCCTAACTTATCTGGATCCATCTGGATATATTTATGCATCTGGAGAGGAATTTAACATAGTTTTTTGGCTTGGTGTCTGTTCTGTTCTGTTCTAGTACTAAATGTAGAGCAAATCATGGTAAAAGGAACAAATGCTGGATAAAATTCCTTTGGATTGCTTTACTTGCTCCTGGTATTCCAGAGCAGTCCAGTTCAGTCCAGTCGAGTAGAGTCCAGTTCTGTTTTACTCCAGTCCACTTTCCCGTTTGTTAATAGTTTGGTCAGCTCTGCAATGAATGAGGTGAAAGAAACTCACGTGCGTACGTAACCGTAACGGAGAACGAATCTAACATGTAAAATAAATTCCGTTTTAGCTTCATCTAGGATTCCGTTACTTTGGGTTTGTACTCTTTCGTTCAATATGTATAGTATCATGACATATGTATGAGGTGAAATAGGAAATAGTACTATTGAGCAGGAAACTACAATTCACTGGAGTCAAGGACAGAACAGAACAGACTTCTAAATCAGCTCTAAATGGAAAAGAATGGAGGAATGACGAGAAGTCACATTTAGCGTGTTATGTTATGTTCAACATTCAACATTCAAGTGCATTGCGTTATATTACATTTAGGACTTTTGGACTTTCTCTCCCTAATGTAAGATCTGAGTAGGTATATCTAGTAGGGACATTCTGTTTTGATGTTTTATTTCACTTAGCTCTATCTTTCAACATTAGCCTCTTCCTATTTTATATGTACCTATTTATACTATATATCAATAACCTATACTTTCACCCTTACAGGATATCTTATAGTTATTTAGCAACACTCAGACGTTTAACTTCATCTGTAGTTTACAGCAGGACCCTATTACATAGTTCATGACGTGCAAAGTAAAAAGTATTCCT